>NEWO01000097.1:1516705-1534195 GCA_003013225.1 Phalaenopsis aphrodite
GGCTAGCCATGGGCTAAGTCCAAATTGATTGTTGTGTTTAGTGTAAAACATCATAATGAACAATTTTCATGAAGGATGAAAATTGTTTTGAAGTTGATTTGATGGTCAATTTGGATGGATTTTGATGGGTTTTGGTTTTAGACCCAAATTAGACATATGGATCTAATTTTGGTCAAACTTGAGCTAGCTTTGGACTAAGCTCAAATTGATTATTGTATTTGGTCACAAATGACCTTATAAAGGATTTTCAACAAAAATTGGATGCCAATTTGAGGTCTAAAGCATTCAATTGTTGAACTTTAGGGTGTTAGCCAATATTGGGGCTAATTTTGGGAATTTTAGATTTATAGGCCAAAATCAAAAGGGTTTGAGGCTTCATCAAGGACAATTGATGATTGATGTTGATGTGTAAGAATGTTGTAAAGATTTTTCAATATTAATTGAGGTCAATTGACTAGACTATGGGTTCAATTGGGTGAGATTAAGTCATATGGTCAAAATTGGGGTTTTGACCCAAATCAAAATTGAACTCAAATCATAGACCAACTGAGCCTGGATTTGGTTTAAATTGGTCACATGTAAGGTGAATTTGAGTTTAGGATTGAAATTGGGGAATATTAGGATAAAATTGATGGACATTTGAAGTAATTTTGGGGTAATTGGGCCTTTAAAGGCAATTTGGGGGTTTTGGTCAAAATGGTCAAATTGAATCCAATTGAAGGGTCCAAATGGGTTTTGGGAACATTTGGAGTGATTTTGGAGGTTTTGGGAAAGTTTGGGGTGCCAAGGGTATTTTTGTAATTTTGGCAATTTTGAGAGTATTTTGGTTAAAGATGGCCAGCTTGACCAAATTGGGCCATGTGGTAGTTGAAAGAAATGAAATTGGGAATATTTAGGATTTATTGGGATTTATTGAGAATTTTATGGGATTTTGGATTAAAGGATGGTCTTTAGGGCAGTTAGGTAATTTGGGAGTGTTTGGGGCAAAAGACCCAAGATTAGTATTTCAAGTAGAATTGGATAGATATCCATTCTAAATGAACCATGGATCAATGAAATCCCCATTTTGGGTCCTTACGTATTGGTTTTAGCAAAGGTATTGTGAGGATATTGTGTACCCTAACTCCAAACCAACACCTAGGGTCAATCTTAAGGCCAAGTAGTCCTATAGGAACTCTTCTTGAATTCTCTCATAATGATCTTACCTACTATATGCTAGAGGTTAAGATTGATATGTGGAACTTCAAGTTGAGTAAAGAGAAGAGTTTTGAATTTCTAATGGCGGGGGTACCTTTTCTAGTTTTCTAAGACTAGTCAATAGGAAAGTCCTATGGCTAGACCTAGGATACTAAAGAAGTTTCTAGACCTCAACCAAAAGTGAGGTCAACATGTACCATTTGGATAATAGCAGGTTTAAGCTCAAATGAATTAGTAGCTACATCAGGATTTTGGATAGATAAGTGAATCTCATCAGCTGTAGGATTTGCATAATCTCTTAAGAGTCTAGGTTGGTGCTCATTTTCTATTTCGTGATTGTTCAGGTTGTTTTCTATTATATCATAATTTCTAGGTTCTCTTCTTAATTTTTAAATTCTTCTAACAGTGCGTTCTAATTCTGAATTGTAGGGTATAAGATTTTCAGGTTCAGTTGCAATTTAAGTAAAAATTTTCTAATAATCCTAATTTTTCCGTTACTGTGATCGTGATTTTACTCACTCACTCAATCACTCCACGGCAACGGCGCAAAAAACTTGACCTACTTTTTTATAATCGACAAATACAAGAATTTGATGGCGCTACTAGAAGATTTAATTTTCAGCAACGTCGTTCAAAGACTTGATCACAACTTTATAGATGTGTCTGATTTGATTAAGATGTATAATTATAAAATTCAATAATGTTAAAGTCGAATTTGTCAACGCAAGCATATGTATCGCTCAAGTAATATAGGGCTCTAATAAAGTCCTAGATATCGATCTCATAGGGAGTGGTTTAGAACTACGGACTAAGACTTTAGAAAAGTAAGACTTTAATCACAACGACGACGTTCAATTTGCTTATCTGTTACTAATAGGCACTTGAAATAAATAGATAATTTTAATAACTAATAAATAACTAATGATATAAAGTAGGGTTTAATTGTGATATTCAATATATAAGAAAACATTCTTCTCCTTATCAAGAAATTATAGTAAATGGATAAAATGAATTAGTTTAATTTATATTGTGTCAAATAGGAGCATACCAATTCTTTACCCTTTGGTCCAGGCATAAAGAACATTGATTAATCGTACGCTTGGTTGCTGATTCTGCGACCAGGCTGGGAGGATATTGACTCTCACTTCGGAACTCTCACGTTCCCCTCACCTGAGGGCTAACATCTACACATCAACACCCAAACGATAGGACCGAATTGGGGATTTTAGTCTGTCACTCTAAAATCTCCAATTATCGCCCGATAATAATATTTCTCTATTTATTTGCACCTAACTTCCAAGGGCTTTGACCTCCCCAAATCTTGGATGTAACCTGCACTTTAGTTGTAATACTCAACATATTTTAACAAATCAATTGGCCATATTGAAAGTAAATTAAGACCTAAATGAAAAGATTATCACAATTTCTTAAACATTTTCATGGCTTCACAAATTCAAATCAACATTTCACAAATCTCGAGACAAGGAGAAAGACAAAGAAAACTACTCAGAACTCATGGGAAAAACACAATAAAACTCAAAATTCATATATAAAATTAAAGTCATACAAACTACAACAAGTAAATAACTTATCTCTAATTTCTCACCAAGAACACTCCTCGAAGTTCCTCTGAATCTCTTCCTTTCTTTACAGCACACAGAATTCCTCTTTGAAGTAGCAAGGAGGAAGAAATCTCTCACTTTCCGTCCACTCTTACAATCTCTCGAAGAATTCCTCACAATTGTTACACTATAATGGAAATTCTATACACTCTATACTTCTTAGACTCTTTTGATTCCTTAGACTCCTTATCTTCTCCTCTATTTTCGGCTAAAATGTTCTTTTAGAGTTGTAGACGAGCTTTCCTAAGAATTTCCTAAGCATCCTTTCAAAATTTGGCCCCATTCAAAGCTTGAGTAGGCATAACTGTCGATCTCGCCGTCGGCAGCCTCGAGGGCGCCCTCAGCGGGCTTCTAGAGAATTTTGTCCTGTGTTCTTGGGAAAATCTCACCGTCGGCGGCCTAGTTCAAATCTTCACATTTTGGTCATTTTCACTCCAAATTCGCTCTTTTTTGTATATTTTTGCTTCAATGACCCTAATTCATCATTCCTGCAACAAAACATCAAAAATACCTTTCTTTAAAGTGCAATATCATCAAAAACAGTATAAAATATGTATGAAAATCTTAACATATTTTCTTTTGGTCAAAGACCCTATGTAAGCAACTCACAATCAGAGAGTGAAGTGTGTTTGCTTATTGTAGGGTCAAGAGCAACTCTCAAAGGGACCTATTCATTTGGTTAAGTATATCTTAGGGGATGCCCAAGAATACTCTTGATTAAAAGAATTTTGCTTACATTTAAGTGACATATAGCAAGATGTGTCACAAAGGATAATTATCTCACAGAAGCATCTCGATGCTTTCAAAGCTCTCGCTAAACCACATGGCAGAGAGTGAGTCTCTCACATCTCAGATAGGTAATTACTCATAAAAAATTGAGGTCTATGAAATAACTAAGTAGCCTCATAGGGTTCACACTATGTGTTCAAACATAAATGGGCCATAAAGGCTGAGGGTGAATCACTGTGCCTCAAAAGGTGACATTCTGTCTGCAATCAAGGACTCCGAGATGAAATCGTTGAACCATCAAAGTACAGAACTGTCATCACAATCAACTAGGCCATATGTATACCAATTCATGAAGGTATTCGACCCAACACAACCAGAGATTCTTTGTCAGCAGTCCATGTATTGTATCTTTGAAGGGGACCTCGATAACTCTAAGGTATAGAGAAAGAAAATATAAATCTACTTAGTCATCAAACTAAGGATCATACATTTAGCCAAGGTTAGTCTGAGTATTGAAGCCTAGATTAGTTTGATAAGTTTCCTAGTTAATGTTATGGATTGGGACATATAAATAAATAAACTTACCCCATGACACTAGAGGAAATACCTTAGAAAGGTGTAATCCATGGTTACTAACAAAAGTATTTTAGATCGCTTCAAGACTATGATTCCCTTGCTGCAGAATTTAATGAGGATTCTTAGTTCTGAGGTTGGTTGTAGTTGACAGATACCCATGTCCTTGAGATGATGGAAAGCCATGAGCATCTTGACTGGGGATGTTATTCCCAAAGTCTAGATTAGTCCACCCTTTAGAATTCTTTATAGAATGGTTTCACTTCTCATATAGAAAACCTTCTTAGTTGACTCTGTCTTTAGCTTAGAGTTTTCAATCATATATATTAGCCAAATCAAGTAATCCTGATCCATCCTTTAACCTCGCCTGATTAGTTCAAACTCATGATCAGTCCTTTTCAAACTCTTCAACCATCATTCTTCGAGTATAGACCTCCTTCATTGGATAGTCGATCCCTTCATTCAAACCTTTCCATGACACATTATCATCAAACTATAAGACCCATCTCTTTGAGCTTAATTCTTCCAATTTAGATCTTCTATTTATTTTTCAAACCACTTTAATCATGAAATTCTAACTTCTAACTATTTGATTCATCACATTAATCGAGAGTTTTTTTTAAGACTCGGGTCTTTAGAGATGCAATTAACTATGAAGACTTGCCTTTGTAGGGAAAAAACCTTAGAATTAAAATAAACCTTATATTGCACCCGTAAGATATGGAAAAACCCCTTGTTCCATATAATAACCAAGACTTTCATCATCCGTGTGGTTAGGCCCATTTTTAAGGTAGTACTTTCTTCCATTGAGAAGATATAATATTCTTCAAGAAGTCGAGCCCGATCATCTAGATAGAAGACTTTGAAAAATTATATAGTGTGTTGTGACACACAAAAATCTATCATCATTATCTTATCAAAGATTGGCATGAAGAAGATGTTCATAGAGCTCCTAGTGTGGATAAGTAAACTCTCCATTTGAAGGTAAAAAAAAGAGAGAAATAACGATAGTGTCATTGTAAGGATTTCCTTTGGCAAGTAATTCTTCATCAGTGAAGAAAATTGATGAGTCTTGTGAGGTGTGTCATAGAGTCAGAGCCATCGAGAAAACTTTTGAGCAGTAAGCTAGCCATTTGGGTTGCTTCACCATCTCTCCTAAATATGATTAGTATAACACCTAAGATGTAGATTGACAGAACTCGAGCAAGCTCGTTGAGATTTTATCGCCCAACACTTTTCCCTACTGCTGAGCCACCGTCTCGGATGCTACAAACTCTTTCATCATTTCAACTTTGATTAGCTTCTCAATCAAATTTTGGAGGTTTCGACATTCCTCCATGTCATGTTTATGATCCTTATGATACGCATACTATTTCTTTATGCCTTGGAGATACCCTCCTATTATTATTGGAATTGCCTTCTTAAGGAAGTTTTTATTTTGGATTCTTTCCACTGCTTGGGACATAAAGACTCTTAGCAGGGTGGGTTGACCAAGTTCTTGGGTTGGTGGTGATGGCCTCCTTTCTTTGCACCTTTTGGCTTGTCAAGTTGGATATAATTTTTCATCAAGATAGACATTTTTACCTGCCACTCAGTTTTAAGGGCTTATTACAACTCCCTAAATATAGGGCCTTGCGGATGGACATTGATTTTTTCTTGGTCTCCAACCTCCTTCATGGTTGCTTCCCTTTGGTGAGTACCGACCAGAGGATCTTTTTTTGGCAGTAAGAGGAGAATTACACTATATGATGCATATACGGTCGCCGAACAGTTCAAATAGTCTAGTCAACTTCTTGGTCTGCTACAGCTTAAGAACATAGCAAAATGGGCTCTCCATGATTCCAAGTGTCACTGTTACAACTACGATCATAGGTTCAAGATCCTAGACTTCCAATAGTTCTCTCAGGAAGTAGGTTATAAATGTTTGCATGGATTTTTCTTGCCCTTGACACAGTTTTAGGAGAGCTTGTGAATTTCTCTAGGACTTCTGGACGTTGGTGAATTGGGTTATGAAACTATTGAGGGTCGACATTCTAAGTTTTTTTTAAACAAAAGCAACACTTGAGCGCCTTGTTGAATCTTAGTAAACATATGGTCCACTCAAAAGAGATGGTGTGGTTGGTCAGATCCGAATGTCCTTAATAGTAGTTGAAAGTTGGGACCTTCAAGCATTTTGGAGGCTTGGTTTCAAAAATTTGTCATGAGAAGGCATTTTTCAGTGGTATGAGTCGTGATGCATTCTTATGGTTGTGTTTTTGATGGTATAGGGGCGCAGGCCCACACTGTCGAAGTTGTATATGTCTTGATCTGTTTCATGTGATCCTTCATCGTTCAGAGTAATCATCCTGTGTAGGAGATGAAATGTTGTTAGCCTTCGCATTTGAGCTATCTTAGTGTTTTGAGCGCCTTTGATTGCCTTCATCATCTGCTCCTTGAGTTCATTAATCTGTTGATGCAAAAACAAGATATGTTCATGAATCACAACTTAAGAATCGAGTTTAAGCAGATAAAGATAGAAATTCGAAAAAAAAACTAAAGTTATAGAATCACCAAAATTTAGTACTCCCCGCATGTCCTTTTTTCGGGAAAAATTAATCTTTATATGTTATTGTTCTCGTATTTATAATAAATGGAAGTTACATTATGAAATGTTGATGTTGCCCTCGAAATTCTTACTATCGGTCGGTCATCTTAACTGATCATTACTTTCGTTGAATCCCTCCTAATCAGAGGCTGCTTTACCCACTCCTATGTTGTTCAATCCTTCGTTTGCTTATTCAATTAGCTTGCTTGAGTCAGTCAATTGAACGATTTGCTTCGTGCGAGCTAGGGCCTATGTTCTCCAAGGTTGATTTTTAGCCACATGTCCAATCTCGGGACAAAGCGCGCGCACACACACACACAGATATATATATATATATATATATATATATATATATATATATATATATATATATATATATATATATATAATTTATTTTTATTTTTTGTTAATAAAAAAATTTATTAACGAAATCAATAATGAAAAGTTCAAATAACCCGTTGCCTTGAACAAAAAAATAAAAACACAATTTTATAAAGTGAATCAAACTAACTAAATATAATAAGTTAGATTTAATCTATTCAAATTTAAACCAACTACAGACCCTTATAGCTTCACTTATCAAAGATTTATACAAACGGTAAAGTAAGCTTTATTGGATTAAATTCCAATAAGAAATTCTATATATAATATAATAGCAGGAATTTTATCCAACTAAATGCAAGCTCATGGCCCTTATATCGTCCACCAACCGGAAAAATTCCCGTCGAGACGACCCACCGTCCCCCACGGTTCCTCTCACCTCCTCCGCCACCCTCGCCGCCGCACCTCTCATTTCCTCCGCCTTCTCCCCCTCCATCGCCGCCCTCACCATTCTCTCCACCACATCCCTCTTGCACACATCTTTCATATCCAACCCCACCCCCCACACCTCCTCCACAAATCTGCTATTTATAACCTGGTCCGCAAAGAAAGGCCAGCACACCATCGGCACCCCCGCCGCCAAACTCTCCAACGTCGAGTTCCATCCGCTGTGCGTCAAGAAGATCCCCACCGCCGGATGTCCCAAAACGTCCACTTGCGGCGCCCATCCCACCACTTTCCCTCTCTCCAACTCCCCCAACACCTCCCCTGCAGCCGCAGCTTCGGCCAACAAATCCTTCCGCACAACCCAAAGAAACCTATAGCCGGAGTTAACCAATCCATTCCAGAACTCGCTGAGTTGTTCTTTGGACAAAACTGCAACGCTGCCGAAGCTCACGTAGATGACAGAGCGGCGGGGCTGAGCGTCGAGCCATGACGTCGATGCGTGGTCCTGCTCCCAGAGATTGGCCGAGTGGCTCTCGGGGGTGAAGAATGGGAGGAGAGCATGGAGCGGCCCGATCGCATAGGTGTTTTTGTGGACGTTGCAGGTGATGAGGGAGAGGGTCGGACCTTCTAAGGATTCTGTGGTATTGAACAAGAGTCCTTGTCCTTTGGAAACGTCTGCAGCTAATCTTGTTACGATTTGAAGCACAGGGTCGTCGGCGGTTCGTGCTTTAACGCAGAAGCTTGGCAGGTCCCGGCGACGTAAGATCGTCTCCATGCCAGGGACATTTTGGACCAACTCATCCATATCGGCGCCCTCTGAAATTGCTTATGCTTAGCTCTGGGATCAAAATTTAGGAAAAAGTACCACACAATTCTTGTTTATTAAAGTATCTAACTCAAGTTCTGCTTTTTTTTTTTTATGTACATATATGAAAGTGTAACAATAAGATATATAAATAAATAAAAGTTAACAAATAAAAAATTTAAAATGAGATTATAGCAACACTCATACCACTCAATTCTTATGCATTTATTTATCTCACATTCAAAGATTGATTTTTACACCTAAAGCATCTTTCCTGTGTATGAAAGCAGAAAATAGTGTAATGCACCTTTTCTTCTATAGGTTAGGATAATTAATCTGTAAAAATCAAAATTTGAGTCCGAGATAAGTAAATACAAGCTTTTT
Organism: Phalaenopsis aphrodite; assembly: GCA_003013225.1. Classification (NCBI taxonomy): domain Eukaryota; kingdom Viridiplantae; phylum Streptophyta; class Magnoliopsida; order Asparagales; family Orchidaceae; genus Phalaenopsis; species Phalaenopsis aphrodite. Next base: position 1,525,368 of record NEWO01000097.1, read on the forward strand.
GTAAATTTCCGAAAAAAAACATCAATTTTACATCCACACAATCTAAAGACCTCGAACAACACAATTCGACGACTTTTCTCAACAGTAATGTCTTACCAATCAATTTCCTGCGTTCAAAACATGGCTTTACTCTTCTCCCGGTAGATTTTGTGTCACTGATTCTTCCTCTTCTTCGTCGAATTCAATTGTCATGTTCACTTTAAATTTTGAAATTCTTTGATTCCCCCTGCAGTGTCTATTTTACTTTTGTTTCTTTCCATGCGCTTCATGCCAGGTCCTGATTGCATACCTTCCATATGAAATAATTTTTCGTATCCAGAGGCAAGATTCTGCAATGCGGAATGGAAGTTTGGCAGAGATCTTCTGCCATACCCTCCAAGCGTTTTGATGAATGTTGTCTTGAGTAATAGATGAGATTTCAGGTTTTCTTGGCCTGTTAAATCTAACCTGAAATCTGAATAGGGTGAAGAAAAATAGTAATCGACACAAATCCAGAAGAACACTGAGATTTAACGAGGTTCGGCAAAGATGCCTACGTCCTCGGGAGCAGAGCGGCAAGTTCTTTTTATTATTCAGAAAAGATGTTACAGAATTCAGGGATACCTCCTGGGGTTACTAACAAGCCTATTTATAACTCCAGGAGTAAACCCTAGGCACAATATGTAATTACAACATTACCCCCTGTACTATACCGCAGGGTTTTGCCCCCGCACCCCAACCCACGTAACTTCCCAATTTGGACAGATTCTTCTGATCCGCTCCGTTTCGATCCAGCGTCTGTCCCTATATGGTATATGAGTCATACCATAACAAATCTCCACCTTGGCGAATATCCGGCCCGTTAGGAGAAAAATACCTGGGAGTTACACCTGCACCACTGTGGTTTGGGCCACCATGCTTCTCTAGCAACTGCAAACATTCAACAAGTCCAAGCAATGCAAGAACTTGTTGATAGTAACTGGCTTGGTCAACATATCAGCTGCATTCTCATCAGTATGAACCTTCTGCAACAGTATCTCCCCAGAAGCAATCAACTCTCTGATCTTGTGATACCTGACATCAATGTGCTTGGTTCTCGCATGGTACACATGGTTCTTAGCCAGATAAATAGCACTCTGGCTGTCACAATGCAACTGAACCCCACCTTGCTCAATGCCCAGTTCCTTTACTAGCCCAGCAAGCCATAAGGCTTCTTCAGCAGCTTCAGCTACTGCCATGTACTCAGCTTCGGTTGTAGATAATGCCATAATAAACTGAATTGTTGATTTCCAACATATAGGTCTTCCACCAAGAGTAAACACATACCCAGTTGTAGACCTTCTGTCATCCAAATCACCTGCGTAGTCTGAATCAACATACCCCACAACTGAAGGATCATTTTTCTGACTGCCAAAAATAGTTACATGTCCTACAGTACCCTTCAGATACCTGAAAATCCACTTGACTGTTTCCCAATGTCGCCTTCCAGGTTTAGCCATGTATTTGTAGACTTGACTAACAGCATGAGCCAAATCAGGACGAGACTGCACTGGCATATGGAACCTTTGTCATGTCTTCAATTTCTATATCAGTCTTAGGACACTATTCTGAAGAAAGCTTAAAATGATTTGCCAAAGCAGTGCTCACAGGCTTTGCATTGCTCATCTCAAACATTTTCAACACTTTCTTAACATAGCCTAATTGAGATAGACATAATCGTCTTGAGTCTCTATCTCGATGAATCTTCATTCCAAGAATCTTCTTCGTAGGACCCAAGTCTTTCATGTCAAATTCCTGGCTCAATAAAGCTTTCAAACCACGGACATCATTCATATTCTTTGCAGCAATCAGTATATCATCAACATACAGTAACAAAAAATAATAGAACCATCATCAAGGCTCTTCACATAAACACAACAATCATACTCACATCTTTTGTAGTCAATCAGCATCATGTAAGAGTCAAACCGCTTGTACCATTGTCTTGGAGATTGTTTTAACCCATACAGCGATTTCTTTAACCTGCAAATCAGATGCTATTTCTGACATCACATAACTTTCTAACTGTGTCATCATACATCTGAATTCTGACTTCTCCAATACCAACTATATTGCAACATCTATCATCACCCAAATAGACTGAGCCAGAATTAGTTGACCTGTATGAAGTAAACCACTATCTATTAGGTGTTATGTGATAAGAACACCCTGAATCAAGAATCCATGTATCTGTGAACTGAGTTGATGAAACTGAGAGCACATCGCCATCACTGCAATCTGAATTTTTATTTTGCACCACATTTATAGACTTTGATGAAGTATCAGCTTTCTCTCCAGTCAGCTTCTTCAGCTTTGGACAATCTCGCTTCATATGACCTGACTCCTTGCACTTGTAGCAATGAATTTTTTTTTACCTCTAGACTTGAATCTGGAATTTTGTCTTCCAGAACTCTTCTTCTCTTTCTTCCTTCCACGATCCTGCTTACCCTTAACATATAAATTGTCACCGTGAGAGCTTCCCCTGCATTCTGCTTCTGCTGATTATAAGCCAACAACGCTGCAGTAATCTCATCAACTTTGATAGTCTATTTCCCATATGTCAGGGTAGTCACTAGGTGTTCATAGGAAGAGAGCAACGAACACAACAAAATCATCGCCCGATCTTCATCCTCAATACTCACATCAAGCCGTGACAGGTCTGTGATTATTCGATTGAAGTCATTAACATGTTGCGTCAGATCAGAACCTTCCTACATCTTCAACCCATACAACTTTTGCTTTAGATGCAACTTGTTCATCAGAGATTTAGCCATAAATTGAGTTTCTAATTTCTTTCAAACTTCTCGTAGAGATTTCAGATTCATCACGTGATACATAACCTCGTCTGCCAGACATAAACGTATCGTTGCTGCCGCTCGCTGTTGTAATTCTTCCCAATCTTTATCCTCCATGGCATCTGGTTTTGCTACCCACAAAGCTTTCAAGATTCCATGTTATGCCAACAGATCTTTCACATTGGTTTGCCACAATCCGAAGTTACCAGTTCCGTCGAACTTCACTCCCTCGAATTTCGCACCAGAAAATGTCATATGAAAATTAATCCTACAACAAAAAACTATTCTACAAAAAAATCCTCTGCAAAAATCCTTGCTTAGAACCCTTTTTTTTTTTGAAAAATAAAAAAAATGAAATATATTCTTAATTAAGCTTCCTTAATCAAGACCACCTTAAGTAAAATATTTATTTTAATTAAAAATATTCAAAAAAAAATTTTTTTTCCTTCTTTCCCCCGCAGCCTCTGACAAAGAAAATTTTAATGAAATTTTCTTAATTAAATATTTCTTTAAATCAACTTAATTAAAAATAAATATTCAATTTACCTTTAATTAAGTTACTTCCCTGAATATCTCCTGTCTAGCAAAGGATATGGAAGGCAAAGCAATTTCCTTTCTTAAATCCCTCCTATTTCCTGAAATCGGAACCCAGCAGAAACTTTCCAATTTCTCTTCTTCGCTGCTCTCCTGCGGCAATGGATATCTCCCAATATGTTGATATCTAATCCAGGAGGAATATTCCTCTCCTCCCGCAGACTTCCTTTTCTGATCGGGAGCCTCCAGCGCCGAGCCCGTCGCCGCCTAAACCGGACAGCTTTGCCTCGAAACTCCCGCGATCCTACGCTCCTTTCCCACGATTCACGATTTCTAACAGGTCGAACGGCTCCTTAACGTCACGGAAGAACTCAGAACCGAAGCCAAATCTCTCGCCTGTCGCCGAAGGCAAATGGCAGAACCACGATTCACCTGATCCAAGAGATAGCCGCAAAATCGCCGCCAAAAATTCTTCCTTGGGCCGATAAAAAATTTTCTTCCTCCTCTCGAACCTCGCTCTGATACCACTTGTTGAGAAAATTAGGGCGAAGAAAAATAATAATCGACACAAATTCAGAGGAACACAGAGATTTAACGAGGTTCGGCAAAGATGCCTACGTCCTTGGGAGCAGAGTAGCGAGTTCCTTTTACTATTCAGAAAAGAGGTTACAGAATTCAGGGATATCTCCTGGGGTTACTCCCCGAAGACCACCCTATGCACAATATGTGATTACAACATTACCCCTATACCATACCGCGGGGCTTTGCCCCCGCACTCCAACCCACGTAACTTGCCAATTTGGACAGATTCTTCCGCTCCGCTCCGCTCCGTTTCGATCTAGCGTCTGTCACTATATGGTATATGAGTCATACCATAACATTACGGATTTCTCCATAGAACGATGCACAATTAATATCCATTAATCATTAATGTCAAACATATGCCTTTCGAGTCTTCGATCCCCTCGCCTATACGGATAATAACTAAATAGCATAGTCTAACCTAAAAAAAAAACCTCAAAAGATATATTATCCTTCTAACAGCAAGTAAGAACCCCTAATTCGAGAATTAATGAATTAACCTACTACTGCAAACTCGAAAGAACATCATCTAAGAAGTTTTTGAAACAGTATACGACAGAATAATCTTTTTCATCGCTCAAAATCTCTTATTCAAAAGCCTCTCAACGCTATTGCTTAGTTCTACTTCCTAGAAGATGATCTATATTAACAGTACCTGGAAAAGGGAGCTCTCCATTCTTCAAAAGAAGGGGAATGCAGTGATAAGCCCAGAACGAACAGGCGCTGCTAGTGCGGAAGAAGATGACCGGGAGTCCCAACTCCGCAGGTACTTCATAGGCAAGGGACAGTGTGCCATCGGCTATGACGCAAGTGACCCGCGGCCAGCCATCGGGATCGATGCCGGACGCTGGGTCAAGGATCTCTTTGTAAGGCTGTCGGGAGAAGGAGCTGAGAGATTTCATGAGGTTGAAGAAGTCGAGCATGGGACGCGGATGGTCTTCGGGGAGGCCGTCGGGGATGGTGCGAAAGCGGAAGCAGGGGAGGCGGGCGAGCCGATCTAAGTCAGGCGAGTGGAGGAGGAAGCGGCGGTGGATGTTTTCGGTGTTGATGAAAGTGATGTGGATGTTGGCTAAGGAGAGGAGCTCGGCGAGCTTCAGCATCGGGGATGCGTTGCCCTGGGAGGGGAAAGTGAAAATTACAGCGTGAGCGGCCATTTGAAAGAGACGATAGGAATGCAGCAGGGAGGACAAGGAGAGTAGCCGGCGCAAGTCGGTAAGTTCTCCTTTTCAACGTATGTTCGATAAATTAGAGATTTACTTGAACTATTTTTTATACATAAAAAATATTTTGTGGATAATTGTTAAAAATGAATCAAAGTCCCTTTGTAGTCCAAAGTTATCCCAAACAATAAATGGCCCAATTAATAAAAAGAAAAAATATTTCTTTACTACTAGCCTATTAGGGCTATAAGAACAAGATGAAGGCTCTGTTTGGCGCAGTTGTTATTTATTTATAATTTCTTGATAAACAGATTATTCTAATAATCTGATAATTGGGATCATGTTTTTACACAAGTTACTTTTCATATAAGGATCAAGTTTTTGACACTATAGTGGTGTCAACTTCGTAAATCCTTACGTATAAAAAAATCGGGATCATGTTTTTAGCGCCGTTGCGTGGGGAAGGTAATGGTTAAATTTAGGTAAATTAAATAGTTTTCATAAGTTAGGAAAATTATAAATAATATATATATACTATAAAAATATATAAAAACAAAAAAATAAAGAATAAAAAATAATAAAAAAAAGAATTTCACTTTGCTTACTTTATTCGTTTATGCGAAATATTGGATTTGAAGGTTTAGCACCTTACGATTCAGAGTTAGACTATACTATTAAAAATATTCTATAACAATAAAGAGAAATTAAAATTTTAAAAGAAATGGCAAATAACTTAGAAAATCCGACAACATATGAACTTTACTTGACTATTCAAAATTCTGATGTTGCTGCTAATTCATTTAAGCTTAAACATGTTATTATCCAAATGGTATAAAATAATTAGTTTGGGGTATCACCTATTGAAGATCTTAACTTACATCTTGTTAGTTTTCTTGAGGTTTGTGCTACATTTAAATATGACAGAGTGTCTAATGATGTTGTAAGGCTTAAACTTTATTCCTTTTTCATCAAGGGATAAATCCGAGGCTTGGTTAAATTCATTAGCACCTGAATATATTAGAACTTGGGGAGAACTATCACAAAAATTCTTGGCTAAATATTTTCCACCCTCGAAAATCGCTAAGCTTGGAAATGATATTATATCTTTTTGTTAGTTTGAAGGGGAGTCGATATATGAAGCCTGGAAAAGATTTAAAGATCTTCTTAGAAAATGTCCACACCATGTTTTGCCAGATTGGTTAATAATTCAAACCTTTTTACAATGGATTAGTAGGATCACTAAGATATATTATAGATGCTGTTGTGGGTGGATCATTAATGTCAAACCTTTTGATGAAGCTTATTCTTTAATTGAAGAAATGTCTACTAATAAATTTTAATGGCCTTTGAAAGGGTAAATCCTAAGAGAGTAGTCAGTATTCATGATTCTGATGCAATGTTTATTTTGGTATCTCAAATTGGGAGGTAACAAGTGGTATCATAGCCGATTACTGTCTACCATGTGTGTGGACTCTCCATGGTCTAGTGGGACCCTCGATAGAGTCGATCCGTAATGAGACCGTCATGTGATTGGGTGGAGGAGAATGTCACGGACAAAAAGTCCCACATAGGCTAGTGTTGGGCTGAAAAGCGGTATTTAAGTCCGAGGCTGCCCACCACCCATAAGAGCTCTTTTGGGAGGTGACTATGGTTCTTTCTAAAAATATTGATCAAATAGGAGTGAACTATGCTCAAATACTCCAAGCATTAGAGGAAAATTCCCTAGGATAGATTATTGATACTCAACCGTCTTATGAATCTTTAAACACTATAAATAATCGAAATAAAAATCCCTATTCTAACTATTTTAACCTTGGATGGAAAATCACCCTAATTTTAGATTGAATAATTATAACAATTCGGTGAATCCATCAAAAATATATGAACAATCAAGGAAATCCTAATTTTCTACCTTATTATCCTCAAGGATTTAACTTCAATCCTAACCCACAAGTTAAGCAAAAGAAGTTGACGATGGCAGAAGTGATGTCGAATATGGGAAATCAAATACAAAATCAAGGGGATGCTATTAGAAATATTGAAAATCAATTATGACATATTGCTACTGTACTTAGAAACAGACCTTCTGAAATTCTTCCGAGTACTATGGAAGTTAATCCAAAAGATCAAAATAAAGAGCAAATTAAAGCTATTCAATTACGATGTGGAAAAGAAGTTGAAACAAGGATCTAAAGAGAAATTCAAGTTGATGAAGAAAAGGAAGAAATGGAAAATGATCAACATGAAAATGAACAAACACATGTTCCTTTAGAAAAATCATTTCATCTGTTTCCTCAAAGATTGAAGCAGAAAAATAAAGATTAACAATTTACAAAATTTTAGGAAATCCTTAAGAAATTAACGATAAATATTCTTTTTGTTGAAGCTTTGGAATAAATGACAAGTTATGTAAAATTTATGAAGGATGTACTAAATAAGAAAAAGTTTACAGATCATGAGATCGTTGCATGACAGCGACTTCATATATGCAATAAAATATAAGATAAATATGAACGTATTAAATATTTAATAATTGTAAAGTCACACTTATCAACGCAAGTATATGTATGACTCAAATAATATAGGGCTCTAATGGAGTCCTAGATATCGATCCCACAGGAAGTAGTTTAGAATTACAGACTAAGACTTTAGAAAAGCAATACTTTAATCACAACAACAACGTTCAATTTGTTTATCTGTCACTAATAGGTAATTGAAATAAATAGATAATTTTAATAACTAATAAATAACTAGTGATATTAAGTAAGGTTTAATTGTGATATTCAATATATAAGAAATCATCCTTCTCCTTGTCAAGAAATTACAGTGAATAAATAAAATGAATTAGTTCAATTTATATTGTGCCAAATAGGAGCGTACCTATTATTTACCCTTTAGTCCAGGCATAAAAAACATTGACTAATCCTACGCTTGTTTACTAAATCTGCGGCTAGACTGGGAGGATACTGGCTCTCACTTCGGAGCTCCCACGTTCCCCTCACCTGAGGGCTAACATCTACACTTCAGCCCCCAAACGATAGGACCAAATTGGGGATTTTAGTCTGTCACTCTAAAATCTCCAATTTTAGGCCCGATAATATTATTTCTCTATTTATTTGCACCCAACTTCCAAGGGCTTTGACCTCCCTGAATCTTGGATGTAATCTTCACTTTAGTTATAAAACTCAACATATTTTAACAAATTATTTGGCCAGATTGAAAGTAAATTAAGATCTAAGTGAAAAGATCATCACAATTTCTTAAACATTTTCATGGCTTCACCAATTCAAATCATCATTTCACAAATCTCGAGACAAGGAGAAAGACAAATAAAACTACTCAGAACTCATGGGGAAAACACAACAAAATTCGGAATTCATATAAAAAATCAAAGTCATACAAACTACAACAAGTAAATAACATATCTCTAATTTCTCCCCAAGAACTCTCCTCGAAGTTCCTCTGAATCTCTTCCTTTCTTTACAACACACATAATTCCTCTTTGAAGTAGCAAGGAGGAAGAAATCTCCCACTTTCCCTCCACTCTTACAATCTCTCAAAGAATTCCTCACAATTGTTACACTCTATTGGAAATTCTATACACTAATGGTTAGGGCTGTCAATTTGGCTCGTTATTCGTGAACAGCTCGTGTTCGGCTCGTTAAGCAGCTCGTGTTCGGCTCGTTCGTTAAGCCTAACGAGCCGAACACGAACAAATTTTTAAGCTCGAAATGTAAAC
>NEWO01000097.1:1535110-1570434 GCA_003013225.1 Phalaenopsis aphrodite
TTCATGAGAACTCCACTAGTAAAAGATCTAATTCCATAAATATAAGTTCAGAAATGTATTTAAGTTTTCCCTTTAGGTAAGTCCAGTGAAGCCAATTTTTGATTAGGCATATCCTCAAGCTTCTCCGCACTTCCATAATTTTTTTTCTTTCTTTTCTCTTTTTCATTTGGATTGCTTTTAATCCTATATATTTTTCTTTTCTTTTTGCGGATTGTTTTCAATCCTTTCTTTTTCTTTTTTCTAGTGAGAATTACTATATCTGGATAGCCTTTAATGACTTTGAACTTCACTTTTCTTTCCCTAAATTTGAAACTCAAAGCATTTCTTTACCTTATAAATATTTCATAGTTTTTACATCATTGAGCCCCAATCTTTTCTTCTCAAATGAATTTTCATATTCTTAGTACTTTAAAATATATTTTCCTAAATTTGAAACTCAAAACATGCGTCAAATGATGTTCCAAATACAAAGAAATCATCTATAAATACTTTTAATCCATCATCAATTAACTTACTAAATATGGACATCATACATCTCTAGAATGTTGCAGGTGCATTACATAAGCCGAAAGACATTCTTCGAAAAGCAAAAGTTCAAATAGAACTAGTAATTGGTGTCTTTTCTTGATCCTCAGGAGCAATAGGAATCTGATGGTAACCGGTATATCCATCTAAAAAGCAAAAACATTTGTGCCCAGCAAGTCTATCTACTATTTGATCTAAAAAAGGTAAAGGGAAGTGATCTTTCCTGGTGGCAGTGTTTAATTTCCTATAATCAATGCAAATACGCCACCCAATAACTTGTCTGATAAGTATTAATTCATTATTTTCTTTTGTTTCAATAGTCACACCTCCTTTCTTAGGAACACAATGAATTGGACTTACCCACGCACTATCTGAAATAGGATATATAATTCCAGTGTCTAACCATTTCAAAATTTCCTTCTTAACTACTTTTTTCATCATCAGATTTAATCTGCTTTGTGGATTAACTCTTGGTTTATATTGTTCATCTAATATAATTTTGTGCATACAGATTGAAGGACTGCTTCCCTTAATATCAGCTAAGGTCCAACCAAAAGCTTTCTTATATCTTTTTAATGTATCTAACAGTCTTTGCTCTTGCAGATCATTTAATTCTGAAGATATAATAATATGTAATGTAAATGAGTCTCCTAAAAATGCATACTTCAAGTGGCTAGGCAATACTTTCATCTCAAGTTCAGGTGATTTTATAATCGATGGAAACATATTTTTATAGGCATTTTCTGTAATATCCAACATCTCAAATCTTTCCTGAACATAATCTAATTTTTCATTTTCTAATTTGTCCAAAATAACTTCGTCATTCTCTTCAAATTGTTCTTTCTCTTCAAAATGTTCTTCTTCTACAAAATGCTTTTTGTTTTCAAAATATTCTTTAAAATGTTCGTTCAGTAGATGTTAAATAATTTTCATGCAAAAACATTCATTATCTCTTTCAACAGCAGGGTATTTCATGGATTTCACAATGTTAAAAGTCACTTCTTGATCATTAACTCTCATAGTTAATTCTCCTTTTTGAACATCTATCATAGCTTTTCCAGTAGCTAAAAATGGTCTCCCTAAAATGATAGGTATTTCCTTATCTTCCTCCATATCTAAAATAATGAAATCCACAGGAAAGATAAATTTATCCACTTTTACTAACACATCTTCTATAACTCCCTTAGGATATGTAACTGAATGATCCGCTAACTGTAGAGTTACAGAAGTAGGTGAGACTTCTCCTACTCCTAATCTTTTGAAAATTGATAGAAGCATAAGATTAATGTTATCTCTCAAATGACATAAAGCTCTTTCATATAATTTTTCACCTATCGCACACGGTATAGTGAAACTGCTAGGATCTTTTAATTTTTCAGGAAGCTTTTTCTGAATAATAGCACTACACTCTTTGCTAAGTGCAACAGTTTCATTATCCGTGAACTTCCTTTTCATGTTCAGAATATCTTTCATAAATTTCACATAATTGGGCATTTGCTCTAAAGCTTCTACGAAGGGAATGTTTACTGTTAATTTCTTAAGAATTTCTAAGAATTTGGAAAATAGTTTATTCTATTTGTGTTGCTTCAATCTTTGAGGAAATGGTGGTGGAGGTTTCTCCACAGCAATTTTCATTGGTGTAAATGGATACTCTAAATCTGGGTATTCATGATCATTTTCTTTTTCGGTATCCACTTTCTCTTTTTCAGTTTTTGTTTCTTTTTGCACCCTTGTTTCCAATTCTTTTCCACTTCGTAATTGTATCACTTTGATTTGTTCTTTTCCTTGGTCTTTAGGTCTTGGTTCCATAGTACTAGGAGAAGTTCTTAATGTTCAATTACTGAGCGTAGTGGCGATATGCCCTAATTGGTTTTCAATATTCTTAATAGCAGTTCCTTGATTTTGTAATTGATTTCCTTGAATTTGTAATTAATTTCCTTGATTCTGTAACTGTTGACCCCATGTTTAATATCAGCTCTTCCATAGACAACTTCTTCTCCTTAATTTGAGTATTACTGTTAAATCCTGAAGGATAAGAAAGTCTATAGTTAACATTTCCTTGGTTGGATGAATTTCCTAATGGGTTCACTAGGTTGTTTGCCCATTCTTGATTTGTAGAAGAATTGTTATTCCAATTAAAATTTGGATGATTCTTCCAACCTGGTTTATAATAGTTCGAATATGGTTTGTTGGGTCTATTAATAGCATTTAAGGTCTCATATGAAGGTTGAACATCCACAAATTGCCTAGATGAATTCTCCTCCATCATGGGAGGTGTTGAAGAATAATTCATCCCATAATGATCTAATTTCTTTGATATTGCAGCAATCTACGTAGCTAACATAAATATTGCATCAGAATCATGGATACTAGCTACTCTTTTAGGATTTACCCGCTCAGAGGGCCATTAAAAATTATTGGTAGCCATCTCTTCTATTAATGAATAAGCCTCATCAAAAGGTTTTGACATTAAAGAACTACCTGCCACAACATCAATAATCGATCTAAGAGATCCCATTAATCCATTATAAAAAGTTTGAATTATTAACCAATCTGGTAACGAATGATGAGGAAACTTCCTAAAAAGGTCTTTAAATCTCTCCCAAGGTTCATATATTGATTCTCCATCAATCTGACAGAATGATGTTATGTCATTTGTAAGTTTAGTAGTTTTGGATGGAGGGAAATATTTGGATAGAAATTTCTGTGAAAGTTCTCCCCAAGTTCTAATAGATCATGATGCTAACGAATTTAACCACATCTTAGCTTTATCCCTTAGTGAAAAAGGAAAAAGTCTAAGTCTAACAGCATCGCTTGAGACTCTGTCATATTTAAAAGTAGCACACAGTTCTAAAAAACTAGCGAGGTGTAAGTTTAGATCTTCATTTGGTGTACCTCCGAATTGATTATTTTGCACCATTTAGATAATAGCAGGTTTAAGCTCAAATGAATTAGCAGCTATATCAGGATTTTGGATAGAAAAGTGAATCTCATCTGCCGTAGGATTTGCATAATCTCTTAGGGATCTAGGTTGGTGTTCATTCTCTAATCCTTAATTATTCAGGTTCTTTTCCATTGTATCAGAATTTATAGGTTCTCTTCTTAATTTTTTTATCCTTCTAACAGTGCGTTCTAATTTTAAATTGTAGGGTATAAAATTTTCAGGTCCAAATTTACGCATACAATTTGAAATCAGTACTTAATAATATAATTAACTAAATATAAATATAAAAACAATTTGTAATTTAAGTAAAAATTTTCTAATGATCCAGATTTGTCCATTACTCTGATCGTGATTTGACTCACTCACTCAAACACTCCCCGACAACGGCGCCAAAAACTTGACAACAACTTTATATATGTAATAAAATATACGATAAATATGGACGTATTAAATATTCAATAATTGTAAAGTCACACTTATCAACGCAAGTATATGTATCGCTCAAGTAATATAGGGCTCTAATGGAGTCCTAGATATCGATCCCACAGGGAGTAGTTTAGAATTATAGATTAAGACTTTAGAAAAGAAATACTTTAATCACAACAACGACGTTCAATTTGCCTATCTGTCACTAATAGGCAATTGAAATAAATAGATAATTTTAATAACTAATAAATAACTGGTGATATTAAGTAAGGTTTAATTGTGATATTCAATACATAAGAAAGCATCCTTCTCCTTGTCAAGAAATTATAATGAATGGATAAAATGAATTAGTTTAATTTATATTGTGCTAAATAGGAGCATACCTATTGTTTACCCTTTGGTCCATGCATAAAGAACATTGACTAATTCTACGCTTGTTTACTGAATCTGCGGCTAAGATGGGAGAATATCGGCTCTCACTTCGGAGCTCCCACGTTCCCCTCACCTGAGGGTTAACATCTACACTTCAGCACATAAACGATAGGACCGAAGTGGGGATTTTAGTCTGTCACTCTAAAATCTTCAATTCTCCGTCCGATAATATTATTTTCCTATTTATTTGCACCCAACTTCCAAGGGTTTTGACCTCCCTAAATCTTGGATGTAATATTCACTTTAGTTGTAAAATTCAACATATTTTAAAAAAATCAATTGGCCAGATTGAAAGTAAATTAAGATCTAAGTGAAAAGATCATCACAATTTCTTAAACATTTTCATGGCTTCACCAATTCAAATCATCATTTCACAAATCTCGAGATAAGAAGAAAGATAGAGAAAACTAATCAGAACTCATGAGGAAAACACAACAAAACTCAGAATTCATATAATAAATAAAAAACATACAAACTACAACAAGTAAATAACTTATCTCTAATTTCTCCCCAAGAACACTCCTCAAAGTTCCTCTGAATCTCTTCCTTTCTATATAACACACAGAATTCCTCTTCAAAGTAGCAAGGAGGAAGAAATCTCTCACTTTCCCTCCACTCTTACAATCTCTTGAAGAATTCCTCACAATTGTTATACTTTATTGGAAATTCTATACACTAATGGTAACCTCCAAGGCCGCTAGCACACTTTAATTTTCGGTCAAAATTTTCTTTTAAAGTTGTGGATGAGCTTTCCCAAGAGTTGTCTAAGCATCCCTTCAAAATTTTTCCTTATCCAAAGCTTGAGTAGGCATAACCTTCGATCTCGCCGTCGGCATGTTTCTGGAGAATTTTGTCTTGTAGTCTTGGGAAAAACTCACCGTCGGTGGGGTCGAGGGCGCCATCGGTAGCCTAGTTCAAATCTCCACATTTTGGTCATTTTCACTCTAAATTTGCTCCTTTTTGCATCTTTTTGCTCCAATGACCCTAATTCATCATTTCTGCAACAAAACATCAAAAATACCTTTCTTTAAAGTGCAATATCATCAAAACTAGCATAAATAGGTTTGAAAATCTCAGCATATTTTCCTCTAGTCATTGCACTCAGTGAAGAGTATAGTGCTATTATTTAGAAAAACCTACCTGAAAAATTTAAAAATCCTGGTAGCTTAACTACATGTTGTGCAATTGGTGAAAAGGTTTATGAGAAAGTTTTATGTGATTTAGGAGCGAGTATCAATCTTATGCCCTTATCAGTCTTTAAACGTTTAGATTTGGGAGAAATTTCCCCTACTACTGTAACACTTCAGTTAGTTGATTGATCAATAACTTATCCAAAAAGAGTTATAGAGGATGTACAAGTAACAGTGGATATTTTTTTTCCCTCTAGACTTTATAGGATTAGATATGGAGGAAGATAAAGAGATTCCTATTATTTTAGGGAGACAATTTCTTGCAATAGGAAGAGCTGTAATAGATGTGCAAAAAGGAGAATTAATAATGAGATTTAATGATTAAGAAGTAAAATTTAATATAGCAAAAGCTATGAAATATCCTGCAATAGATAAAGATAAAGAATGTTTCAAGATGGAAGTAGCTGATTATCTGAGTAATGAACAATTTAAGAATGAGTGTGAAGATAAATTAAAGCAAGTAGAATTTTTTTAGAATGAAGATGAAATAAAAGGAGAAGATTTAGATTATATTCAGGGCAAATTTGAAACGTTAGACTTGTTGGAAAAAGATAGTAAAAGTCTTATTCCTTCAAGTATTAGACCACCTGAACTTGAATTAAAGATATTACCTGCCCATTTAAAGTATGTATTTTTAGGAGAGTCATCTACATTGCCTATTATTATATCTCTTAGTTAACCAAAATTCAAGAACAAAAGTTGATAGAAATGTTGAACAAGTATAAAAAGGCTTTTCGATGGAATTTAACAGATATTAAAGGAGTTAGTCCTTCAATTTGTATGCATAAAATTTTATTAGATGAACAATATGAACCTAAAGCTAATCCTCAGAGAAGATTAAACCTAATAATGAAAGAATTTGTTAAAAAAGAGATTTTAAAATGGTTAGATGCTGGAATTATATATCCTACCTCAAATAGTGTTTGGGTAAGCCCAATTAACTGTGTTCCGAAGAAAGGATGAGTGATTGTTGAAGAAAATGAGAAAAATGAATTAATATTAATAAGATATGTTACTAGTTGGTGAATTTGTATTGACCATAGAAAATTAAATATGACCACCAGAAAAGATCACTTTCCTTTACGCTTTCTAGATCAAATGTTGGATAGATTGGTTGAGAATAAATATTATTTCTTTTTGGATGGATATACCAGTTATCATCAAATTCCGATTGCTCCAGAGGATCAAGAGAAAACAATATTTACAAGCCCATATGGAACATTTGCTTTTCGTAGAATGCCTTTTGGAACATGTAATGCACCCGCAACATTTCAAAGATGCATGATGTCAATTTTTAGCAATTTTATAGAGCATGGAATGGAAGTGTTTATGGATGATTTTTTTGTATTTAAGACTTCATTTGAGTTATGCCTTAATAATATAAAAATGTTCTGGAATTATGTGAAAAAGTCAACTTAGTATTAAATTGGAAAAAATGTCAATTTTTGGTTGTAGGAGGTATTGGGATTGGGCATAAAATTTTTGAAAAAGGCAAGGAGATAGATCCTGCAAAAATCCAAATTATAGAAAAATTGCCATCACCTACTAATGTTAAAAGGGTGAGAAGTTTTCTAGGATATGCTAGCTTTTACAACTGTTACATAAACATTTTTCAAAATTAACTAAGCCACTATGCCAACTTTTAGAAAAAGATAAGAAATTAGATTTTGATGAGGGATACATAAAATCATTTGAATTATTAAAGAAAAAGTTAGTCACTGCACTTATAATAGTACCACCTGATTGGGAAAAATAATTTGAAATAATTTGAAATAATATGTGATGTTAGTGATTAAGCTATTGGGGCTGTATTAGGACAAAGACATAATAAAGTTTTTAAAGTTATATATTATGCTAGTAAAACTCTAAATGATGCTCAAATTAATTATACTACTACTGAAAGAGAGTTATTAGCTGTTGTTTATGCCTTTGATAAAGTTAGACCTTATTTAGTTAGAACTAAATGTATAGTGCATATAGATCATTCTACAATTAAATACTTAATGTAAAAGAAGGATGCTAAATCAAGATTAATTTGATGGATACTTCTATTGTAAGAGTTTGATTTTACTGTGATAGATAGAAAGGGAAATGATAATCAGATAGCTGATAATTTGTCTAGGATAGAAATAGAAATATTAACTAATTTTGCAAATGAACTTTTAGAAAATTTTTCTGATGAACAGTTATATAGAATTGAGGAAATGGATGTATTGTGGTGTGCTGATATAGTGAATTATATTGTAAGTGATATTTTACCACCTGATATGAAATATCCACAATTAAAGAAATTTATATATGATTCAAAAGACTATTTTTGGGATGACCCATATTTATATAAACAATGCAAAGATCTAATTATTAGAAGATGTGTGTCTTATGCAGAAACTCAACATATAATTGAAAGATGTCATGATTCTGAATTTGGTGGACATTTTGGAAGAAATAGAACTACATATAAAATTTTGCAAGCTGGATTTTGTTGGCCTACTATTTTTTAAAGATGTTAATGAATATATTAAAATGTGTGATAGATGTCAACGAGTAGGAAATATTTCTAGAAGAAATAAAATGTCTCTAAATTACACATTGGAAGTTGAAATTTTTTATGTGTGGGGATTAGATTTTATGGGATCATTTATGTCTTCATTTGAAAACTTATATATATTACTTGTTGTTGATTATATGTCCAAATGGATTGAAGCTATTGTTGTACCCAGATGTGATGCTCGGAGTGTTTCTAAATTTTTAATTAAAATATTTTTACAAGATATGGAATGCCGAGAGTAATTATTATTGATGAAGGATCTCATTTTAGGAATAAGAGAATCAAAAAAATTAATTAAGAAACATGATATTAGGCATAGATTCTCTACTGGCTATCATCCTCAGAATAGCGGTTTAACAGACATATCAAATCGTGAAATTAAACATATTTTAGAAAAAGCTATAAATCATTATAAATTGGATTGGTCTGCTAGACTAAATACTACATTATGGGCATATAGAACTGCTTATAAGACTTCTATAGGAATGTCCCCATACAGATTGATATTTGAAAAAACATGCCACTTACTAGTAGAATTATAGCATAAAGCATTTCAGGCTATTAAGGAATTTAATTTTAATCAAAAAGACACTGGTGAGAAAAAATTATTGTAACTCAATGAACTTGAGAAAATAAGAAATGAAGCATATGATAATGCAAAAATCTATAATGAAAAAATGAAAACATGGCATGATCGAAAGATTATTCAGAAGAAATTTTAACCTGGACATGAATATCTATTATATAATACAAGATTGAGATACCATTTAAAGTGATTAAAGTCTATCATTATGGAACTGTTATTATTAAAGATCATAACATTTGAAAGGTATTTATAGTTAATGGGCATCGTCTAAAACATTATTATGAAGGGCACATACCTCAATTTAAGGAAGTTTTATTGTTAAGTCAACCCAACTAAACAAATGGTGTGTCGGGTTGACGGCGTTAAACCAAGCGCTTTGTGGGAGACAACCCATACATATATGTCTATGTATTACTATTTTATTTGATAAGTGTCTTATATATTAGTAGATAATAATCCTACTCAATTGCATTTATTATAAATTAAGTCAAATATTGATATTGGAGAAAAAGTTGGAATTTAATTGAATGAAAAATGTAAGTCACAAAATTTTGGCCACTAGCACCGACGATGCCATAATGGGCGCCGACGGTGCCCAAGAAGACGGACCTCAGCGCCGGTAGTGCCAATCAGGAGCGCCGACGGCGCTGAGAATGTTTTGATGGTTCAAACAACTTTTGGCAGACTTTGGCGGGATTTTGCTCCATTATAATCGCTAGGAGGTGTTTTTAAATTCCTAAAAACTTCATTGGACACCTAGAAACTTCCTATTTTCGCATTCCATGGCTTCCAAATCCAGAAATACTTCAAGTTATGGAGTTTTCAATAGAAGAAAGTTTATTAGTTTTGACGCGTTGAGATTAAAGGATAAAATTATTACGAGAAGAGATTGATCAAGGAAAGAGGATTTGTTAATCATGGATTGATTAATCCAAGTGCTCCAGTTGACAAGATCATTTTGCAAAGGCGATAAGAATTTTTGTGTTACATTACCATTGCGGTTGTTATGCCTGTAGTGAAGGAGTTATAAGCAAATCTACATGGAATTACCCAAGAAGTTGTCTTCATATGAGTTAAGGTTGTATCATTTACTCCTGCGAGGATTAATGAATTGTATACGATAGAAAATGTTCCAATATGTTATTATACAAATTTCATTCCTACACGAGATTTGATGCAAGTTGTTTATAACTTTCTGACGGATGAAAGTGATATGTGAGAAGTATGAGATGAAGGATATATTAGTTTTCCTGCTTCATCACTTAATCCAATTTTGAAGCAGTGACATTTCGTTATTTTGTTAAAAATTACTCCCTACTATGAAAATTAATAGTGTCACTAAGTGTTATTTTAAACTATTGTATTCAAATGGAAAAACCTATTGATATAGAATCAATCATATTTAAATATGTTATGTGTATCATTATGAATGAGCCAATTTATGTACTTCTACATGCTTCTACAATTTTTCTGATTTGCAGTCAATCCCAAGTGTCATATGAAAGTTGGGAAAAAGTTTTATTACCATGGGAGCCCATGATTCTTATTAATGATCAGTATGTTGGTAATGGTAATGAAGCACTAAATGCTATTATGGATCATTCTTCACATGCTTCAACTCCATTAATACCACCAACAGTAGGAAGTTCGCTTGCTTTGGAGAAGAAATTGAAGAAAATTGAAAGAGAAGTTTAGAGTATTATGAATGCAGTGGGAGATCTTAAGTACCTTTTTTAGCACATTGATTGGAGAATAAAACAAAATTTTGATCATACTGGAACTTTTGAAGCAGGATTCGTTCGGATGTTTAAGGAAAATGGGTGGATCAAAGAAAATTCATCAGATGAATTCCCGTACCGATCCTTCTACAACCTATATGTTCATTACCAATCCATGAAAGACATTAGTGGAGGTGAAAGCACTGAAGATGAAGTGGAATGACAGAAGACATTGGATTCTCTACTTGCTTAAGAATATTTATGTATTTGATGTAATTGTGTGGATTTGATTTGATTTGGTTTGACTTGTTTTTGCTTTAGAATTCTGACTTTGATCATGTGTATAGTTTTGTGTCAGTGTTTAGTGTTGTGGCTTGTTCTCGACGCTGATTTATAATTAGTTTGATTAATAGGTGTGAATGTGTGATCTCTGAAATATGTTTGTAAAAAGTGCATTTTTATATATAAAAGTTAGTTTGTTGTTGTTTGTGAAAATGATTGTTTGTGAATGTTTATTTGTGAATTATTGTCAGATAAAAATTTGTGTTTAAAAATACTAAAAAATTTTGGAATAAATTAAAAGGAAATTGAAAATTATAAAATAAAATCAAAATAATGAATTTCGGACCTTCAGCGTCGACGACGCTAGTATGGGTGTCGACAACGCCTTTGACCTGAGAGCAGTAATTAACCCTTTAATTCACGATTTTCACCATAAAACCTCCATTTTTACCCCTAAAGTCACCTTCAACTTTCTATTTTCACACTTAGGGCTTAATTTTGGGTGAATTTGAGGCTATTTAGAAGCAAAGGAACTTCAAATTTTATTTTCTTTAGGTAAGAGCTGCACTTTAAAGTAAAAATTTTTTATTTTCACCAAAGATCTTTCTCACGTTGCCTAAATTTGAAAGTTTTATTTTTTTGAGAGATTTTGAGAAAATGCTTTGGTGAAAAACTTTTACCTAGTGGATTTAAGTTTAAAGTGCTTTACATTTTGATTTTCAAAATTTTGGTATTTATTCAGAATTTTATCAAAATTTTCTAGATTTCTTATGGCACCTAGATCGAGCAAAAGAAAAATGGAATATGACGAGCAAAAGTTTGTTAGATTTAAAGCTAGTGCTCTATTTCATAGTCACCAAGAAAATAAGAAAGTGATTCCAGATCGAGGTTTTAAAAAACCAAGAGGAGAAGTTGAACGATTGATTATCTCTCGGCTATGGGAAAACTTCTGCTATTTTACTGTAGATGTCATAGCTGGGATAGTTATGGAATTTTATGTCAACTTTCCGGAAGCTTCTGATGATTTTGTTTTTGTTCAAGGAAAAAGAGTGGAGTTTACTGCAAGAAAAATAAATAATTTTTATCAATTAGAAGATGTTTATAGATGGCAGTATCATTCATTCTCTCCCACAAATGAGGCCTTAAATGAGGTTATTTCTTTTCTGACTGGTGAGAAAGGGGTTTGGAAAGTAAAGAATGGAGTTAAAGTCAACTTTCCCCTTTCTATGTTAAATGTAGTATCTAAGGCCTAACATTATTTTGTTTCTGGGAGGATGATTCCAACAAACCATCATAGTGAAGTGACCAAAGATAGAGCCATCCTGAACTACTGTATTCAGCAAGTGATGGATATAGATGTAGGCCCTATCATTTATATGAACACTCAATCTATTGCTCTAGGAGAGACCACTGGTGTATTGACACACCCTGCTCTCATTTATACACTTTGTGAGCATGCAGGAGTTGATTGCAGACCTGATAAGGAGAGGATTGAGCCTCATAGATCGATTGTGCCTGCAAACATTAAGACTTATGAGTCCCATGTTGATTGGAGATCTCGAAGTAAGGATAAGGATATTCTTTCTACTTCTAGGACCCCTACTTTTAGTGAGCCTACTTGAAATGATGCAGAACATGGAGGCCAGATGATGATTCAATAGGGAGATATTGGACCAGATGATGATTCAGCAGGGAGATTATTTGAGGATTGATCATATGATGCAGAACATGGAGGCTAGCTCATATAGATGATCTAATTCGCAAGAAGTTTGAATATGATGCTGCTTATGATGATGCTTTAGTGAAATACTTGAGGGGTGATCATACAGTTCAGTTCCCTATTCACCCTGCTGATACTCCATATCAACAGCAGAAGTTAGATGTTAATGATACTGGTGATCTTTTTATTTTTTTATTTGTTTTTGTTGTACTTTGTGATTGTATTGTTTGTTTTGTGATATTGTTGAGACTCTGTTGTTATGTTGTAATGTGAAACTGTAATGTGTAAAACTGTTTTCTTTTTTAGAATTTAGTTTAGTTCTGTTGTAGTTTCAACACTTTGTTATATGTATTGTAATTGACTCTTTCTCAGCAAATTTTATATATATTATGTGCAATTTAATATTTTAAGCCTTGTAGTTTTTCATATTAGCACCTACAGTATTTCAGAATTTATTTGTAAAAATCAGAATCTTCAACAGGTTTGAATTTTCTTTATGTATTAAATGCTTTCTTTCACCCTTTTATTTTTAAATTTCTTCATATAAATCTTTTTTTTAAAAAAATTAAGTTTGGGTGGGAGAAAAATTATTTTAAAAAAAGAAAAGAGAGAACTTAATTTTATTTTTCCTCAGTTTAATATATTTTCAAAATTTTTAAATTTGACATTACCTTTGGTATTAGGGGTTAACTTTGGATAACTATATTATGTTTCTAAATATATAGTAAATTTAAGTAAACAATTTTCAATAATAAAGGTTAATTCTAGAGACTAAGATATTTGCTAAATGAGAATAAGACTATGTTTTTCTATTTTAAGTAAAGAAATTTGTATTTTTGAAATATTAAAAATCTTAAAAGATTCATGTAAAAAGAAAAGAATTAAACTTTATGTAATTTTTAAGTTAATATAAATTTGTTAAGTGAAGAAATGTAAAAATTTTTTAACTTTAAGAAGAGGATAGTGAAGTTCAAAATCATTAAAGGCTATCCAGATATAGTAATCCTCACATACATAAAAAAAGAAGAAGAAAGAAAAAGAAAAAGAGGATTAAAAATGATCCTGAAAAGTAAAGAAAAAATAAAAAAGATGTAGGAAGAAGCTTGAGGAGATGCCTAATTAAAAATTGGCTTCACTTTGAAATTTATCTTAATGATTAATAAAGTTTTATGAACTTCTTTTTCATATGAATTTTTTAAGTGACTTTAATATGAAAAATTGCAATTTTTCTTGAAAGAAATAGAAGATCAGAAATCTTAGACTTAATTACTGAATATCCTAGCACCTTTAGTATTAACTGGAGTTATTTTGAATTTTTCCTAAGTTATACTATTATGTTTAGAGAGCTTAAATATGGAAGTCTAGAAGTTAAATTCTTTACCATAAGTCATATTTTTATGTAGTAGAGAAGTTACTTGAGGACAAGTAACATGTAAGTTTTAGGGATTTTGATACACTGAAAATATATGCATTTTTAGACCCATATTTTATACTTATTTTTTATCATATTTCACCTTAATGGAAGCTATTTTGATGTTTTCTTGAAGTTTGTTGATTTTTAGGACATAAAGTAGAAATGAAGCAAAAAAGGATAGAATTTGGAGTCAAAATGACGTTTTTGAAGAAGTACTCAACGCTGACCATGCAGAACAATAGCACAGCTGAAATTTTTACTTAACGCCGACGGTGTCAAATGCGGTTCAACCCCTGTTTCTAGAAGGTTCAATATATTTAGATGATTTTTAAAGAGCTTTTGGAGGCACCTCTTAGAGAACCGACCTTGAGCTTTATATGGGGCCGAAATTTATCATGAAAGCGACTCCTTTTCGTTCCAAGACATTCCACTACGCTCCATTTTCACCATTCTTCATAATTTATCTTCATTTCACCACCATATTGGAGTCCATTAGTGATTTTCCTTTTATAGTTTAGAGTTTATGTGGTGAAATTTAGTGTGAAACTTTCTGTAAGAGTGTTGGAGAAGGAGAAAAGTGAGAGATATCTTCTTTCTTCATTTCTAAGGAAAGGCTACAAGGGATTTGCTTTGAGAAAGAGTTTTAGATAAGTTTTATTTTTTATTATTATTGTATGAACTTTCTTTAATATATGAAAATTTTGTTTTGTTGTGTCTTTCTCATGAAGTCTATGTAGTTCACTCTATCTTTCTCCGTACTATGAGATATGTTGAAATGAAGAGATAATATGATATGTCAATATTAAAAAATAAAATAAAATAAATTGTGATGATTTTTCAACTCCAAACTTAATGTACATTTCAATTTGGCCAATTGAATTGTTAAAATATGTTGTGAAAAATATGATCCGGGAAATGAAGTATGAGTTCTACAACAGAGTGAGGATCACATTTGATTTCATGGAGGAGAAATTCGTTCATAGAATTAAGTGGAAATAAATAGGAAAATATTTTTTGTTGGGTGTAGAATTGGAGAATCTTTAGGGTGATAGACTAAAATCCCCAATTCGTTCTTAGTGTTTAAAAACTAAAGCGAGAGTTACCTTTATGTGAAGGGAAGTGGGAGCTTTGGAGTGGGAGCCAGTATCCTCCTAGCCTAACCATGGATTTAGGGACTAAACCTATGATTAACCAATGATTTTATATGCTCTATATGAAGGTAGAGAATTATAATTGCTCCTATTTGGCACAATACATATTATAAATATTTATCTCATCTCATTTCATCAGAACCTCATTGTAGTGGGAAGGATGTTTTTTCACATAAGAAATCTTCATTACATTAACATAGTTAGTAGACTAGTATTTACTTTTTAAACTTTACATTCCTGTTTTGCTAATAGTTAAGTACTTTAGTTTTGATAACATCTCAACATTCAAAATTAGTGATAGTGATTTCATTTGATTATCTGTAAATTTTCTAGTAAAACTTATAATTGCCAATTTACACCTTCCCTGTGGGATCGATATTTGGGGCTTAAATAGAAAGTCCTTTATTACTTGATAACGATACATATAGTTGCATAGAATCGCATTATTAATTGCCTATAATTATATATATTTTACACAACTTACTTTTCATATAAGGATCAATTTTTTGGCACTGCAGTGGTGTCAACTTCATAAATACTTACATATAAAAAAATTGGG
This sequence comes from Phalaenopsis aphrodite, assembly GCA_003013225.1. Lineage (NCBI taxonomy): Eukaryota > Viridiplantae > Streptophyta > Magnoliopsida > Asparagales > Orchidaceae > Phalaenopsis > Phalaenopsis aphrodite. Next base: position 1,550,606 of record NEWO01000097.1, read on the forward strand.
ATCAACTCACTCATATACCATTCCATTATTCATGTTTTAAAGGGAGGTTCTACTTTAAAATTAGGACACAAATCTCTTATTTTCTCCCTTTGTCAATAATTAGGTGTTTTTTGTAGAAATGGGAAGAGCTACTGCATCCATTAAGCCCATTAGTAAGGTCAATGTAAGCATATGTCATAAACATGCTATTTTTGTTGTTCAGTTGGAAATGTATAGAAAAAATCAATGGATTGGAAGAGATAAGATAGTGGAGTTTCTTGCTTATCCTCCATATCAGCTATATGAGCATCACAAGCCGATGGAGGAAGGCTCATAGAAGGATGTTGATGATGAAAATGATGAGAACAAGTAGTAGTTCTTTTTATTTTGATGTAGATATACTCTTATATTTATTTTTTCCTTGTCTATGCTAGATTTTTGTATATTATTTTTATATTTGCTTCATGTACTGGACTCTATATTTATTGCTTCTGTTTGGATGAACTAGATTAGTTTTATTTATTGGCTAGTAATTTCATATTCAAAGTGTTGAACTGAGATTCACTTACTTATAGATATTTGTCTTTTCTGCTTATACCTATATATTTTTGCCATAGACTCATGCTATAAAAAGTAATTTAGTTTTCTTTTCTCCTTGTTTATATTCTTGCTCTTAGTGTATACATGCTAAAAATTAAGTTTGGGAGGGGAAAAAACCTTTAAAAATTTAACTTTATTTATCCTTAATAGCTTACTTATAAAATTGATGTCATATTAAAGTGATTAGTGGTATGTGGTGTTACCGTTAAGATGCTGTAATTTTGATTGTATGGATGTTTTAGAAGACTTAATTGAAATTCTTGATAAGACGGTTCTTGAGTTAAGGTACATTGTTAGCGACAAAAAAAAATTATTTTACTATTTATGATAGAAAAGAATTATATTTTTGAAAAACAATGATTCTTAGATTTATACAATATAAGAATTGAGCCTCTATTAAAACCTATTTTCAAACAAATATTTACAATTTTCAAGTGAATGAAAGTGATGGGTTTTGAACTTTAGGGAGAGAATAGTGAAATTCAAAATTATTAAAGACTTATCCAGACATAGTAATCCTCGCATAAAAGTAGAAAGGATTGAAAATGATCCTAAAAGAAAAGGAAATGTAAAAGAAATCAAAAGTGAGGAGATGCTGAAGAAGAAGTCTAATTAAAAATGGTATCACTTGAACCTTCTTAAAAGAGAAAACTTAGATACAATCCTAAGCTTGATCTGATTTGATAAAAAATTTAGTTAAATCTTTACTAGTAGAGTGCTTAAATTTTTGTCTTTTTAATATTCTAGGAATCCCAAATTTGACAAATGGTAATTAATTTTGAAATGGATAGAAAATCAGAATTCTTAATTTGAATACAAAATATTCCTATACTCTAGTTCTAAGCTGATTCATTAAAATTTTTCCAGAGTTACATTATGAAATTTCAAAGGCAAAATTGTAGGAAAAGTTAATGATGAACATTAACACAAATCAAAAAATTTGGTTTATAAAATTTTAGGCGTGACTTGAGAACAAGTAACATTTAGGTTTGGGAGATTTTGATATGTCTTGTAGCATGCTCAATTTCCTTTACATTTAATACTTGTATTTTATAAAATTTCACTTTAAAAAAAGGTATTTCTTATGTTTTTTTGCATGTATAATATAGGAGGATGATTAGGGTGGAAATGGAGTGAAATTGAAGGAAAACTAGAGCAATTAGGGAACAAGATATTTCAGCACACTAGCACCTAGGCACCAGCCTTGGGTGCCAAGGCGCTCCAGCACCAGTCCGACAGTGCCTAAGCACCAATCATATCTAGTGAAAAAAAGACAAAAAGGCATTTACACCAGTCTAACAATGCCTAGGCACCCAACATATTCAACAAATAGAGACAATGGGGCCTTAGTGCCAGTTCAGTGGTGCCTAGGCACCAGTCGTTTTCTAGGCAAAAAGAGAGAGTGGTGCAATGGCGGCTAGGTGTGAGATCTATATGAGATGGTTTCTATAGTTGATTATGCATGAAATTGTGAGTTAAGAAGTTTGAGAAGCAGTTCAAACCAGAGGAGGATCATTGTGGAATACTTAGAGAAAGTCTAAGGGTGCAGAAAAGGAGAGCTTAGATCTAAAGTTTACATTTTTTTGCATTTTCTTAGAGAGATTTGAGAGAATGCTGTAAAGGAATACAATTATCAGTGCAAGGAACATTTGAAGATCACTTTGGGAGGAGTTTTCACTTCTTTTCTTAGGAAGAAAGTTAAGTGTTTCATTTTACATTGCCTTATATTAGCTATAAACTCATTTTATATGAATGTGTTTTATTATAAGATGATGAATTGTTTTTCTTCATGCACTGTGAGTAGATCCTTTATATCCTTCTCTTATAATGAATTAGTAGTATGTGTAGAATAGTTGGTTATATTTAAAATAGATCTTTAATCATTAAAGTGATGGTTTTACTTTATTCTATTTACTTATCATTTTGACCAAATGATTTGTTAAATCTATTCTAAATATATAATGACTTAAGAGAGCTATGGCTTTAATAATGAAGAGAAACCACATTGCACTATGGGAAGAAGGAAAAGTAATCCATAGGGTAACACAAATAGATAGAGATATAGTCTTTGATGGCTTCATATTAGACTTTCTAGGGTGACAGGCAGAAACACCAACCAAGTTTGAACCATACTTTTTCTGCACTCAAAAGAGGAGAAAGAAGAGGTTCACTCCTATTTGTCACTTATTAAAATCTCTATTATAAGTGTTTCATTCCTATACACATTACTTATGTCATTGCAAGGAAAGGGTAGTTTTTATATGTTAATCTTTCTCAATTTAATTAGATTTATTAGAATTAATTTAGGAGCAATTTGATAGAATGAGTGATAGTTTCATAGGATTTACAAGAATAACTTAGATCAACTATACTTCCACGCTAAGACTCATTATAGTAGATGATCCGCTCGAGAATTTGTGTAGCTTAATAATAATGATGCATTGTAACCTGACCAAAGGAAAATATGTTGAGATTTTCATACATATTTTACACTGATTTTGATGATATTGCACTTTAAAGAAAGGTATTTTTGATGTTTTGTTTTAGGTATGATGAATTATGGTCATTGGAGCAAAAAGATGCAAAAAGGAGCGAATTTCGAGCGAAAAGGACCAAAATATGAAGATTTGAACTAGGGCGCCGACGATGAAATTTTCCCGAGACTGCTGATCAAATATTTTAGAAGGCCCGCTGACGGCGAGATCGGCGATTATCTCAACAGGTGCATTGAATGTGGACAATTTTTTAGGGGATGCTTAGGTAACTCTTGGAAAAACTCTTCTACAACTTTAAAAGAAGATTTTGGCCGAAAATGGAGAGGATCCTGGGGTGTTGGAAGTGTTTGGAGAGTGTGGAGAGTGTGTAGTGTGTAGAGAGTTTAATTTAGGGTTAGATTGTGAGGAATTCTTCGAGAGATTGTAAGAGTAGAGGGAAAGTGAGAGATTTCTTCAACCTTGCCGCTTAGAAAGAAGAATTTTGTGTGTTGTAAAGAAATGAAGAGATTCAGAGGAACTTCAAGGAGTTTGCTTGGGGAGGAATTAGAGATAAGTGTTATTTGCTTATTATAGTTTATATGACTTTGCTTTTATATATAATATATGAGTTTTGTTGTATCTTCCCCTTGAGTTCTAAGTAGTTTTTCTCTATCTTTCTCCTTGTCTTCAGATTTTGTGAAATGGTGATTTGAATTGGTTGAGCCTTGAAAATGTTTAAAAAGTTGTGATGATCTTTTCACTTTGATCTTAATTTACTTTCAATCTAGCCAATTAATTTCTTAAAATATGTTGAGTTTTACAACTAAAGTGAAGATTAAATCCAAGATTCAGAGAAGGTCAAAACTCTTGGAAGTTAGGTGCAAATAAATAGAGAAATAAAATTATCGGGCGTAGAATTAGAAACTTTAGAGTGACAGAATAAAATCCTCAATTCAATCCTATTGTTTTGGTGCTAAAGTGTAGATGTTAGTCCTCATGTGAGGGGAACATGGGAGCTCCGAAGTGAGAGCTGGTATCCTCCCAGCCTAGCCGCTGATTCAGTAACCAAGCATGTAATTAGTCAATGTTCTTTATGCCTGTACCAAAGGGTAAAGAATAGGTATGCTCCTATTTGACACAATCCAATTTGAACCGATTCACTTTATCCATTCACTCTAATTTCTTGACAAGGAGAATGATGATTTCCTATATATTGAATTTCACATTAGAAACTTTATTAGTAGAATTAGTTATTTAAGAGTTCTTGAAATTACATATTTATTTCAATTGTCTTTTAGTGACAGATAAGTAATTTGAATTATATTATTGTGATTAAGTATTGATTTTCTAAAATCTTAGTCTGCAGCCTCTAATATTACTCCCTTTGGGATCGAATCTAGGACTCCATTAGAGCTTTGTATTACTTGAGCAATACGTATACTTGCGTTGATTAGTGTGACTTTACCATTATTGAATATTTTATATATACATCTTTATCAAATCTATAATAGTTATCAAGTTTTTGGCGTCGTTGCTAAGGAATTAAATCTTCTAGCAGCAGTATTAAATTCTTGTATTTTAAGCATATATAAAGTTACTGTCAAGTTTTTGGCGTCGTTGTCGGGGAATTAAATCTTCTAGCAATAGTATTAAATTCTTGTATTTTTAAGCATATATAAAGTCACAGTCAAGTTTTTGGCACCGTTGTCGGTGAGTAAACAAGAATCACAGTTACAGTAACGGACAAATTAGGACTATTACAAATTTTTACTAGAATTGCAATTTATTTTCATATTTAGTTAACTGTTTTTCTGTGTACTGATTTCAATTGTATGCGTAAATTTGGACATAAAAATCTTATACCCTATGATTCAGAATTAGAATGCACTGTTAGAAGAATTAAAAGACTAAGAAGAGAACCTAGAAATCCTAACACAATGGAAAACAACGTAAACAATCAAGGAATAGAAAATGAACACCAACTTAGACCTCCACGAGATTATGCAAATCCTACAACAGATGAAATTCACTTATCTATCCAAAATCCTGATGTAGCTGCTAGTTCATTTGAGCTTAAACCTGTCATTATTCAAATGGTACAAAACAATGAATTTGGAGGTACACCAAATGAAGATCCTAATTTACACCTCACTAGTTTTTTAGAACTTTGTCCTACCTTTAAATATGAGAGAGTTTCAAATGATGCTATTAGATATAGAATTTTTCCTTTTTCACTTATAGATAAGGCTAAGATGTGGTTAAATTTGTTAGCATCTGGATCTATTAGAACTTGGGGAGAACTTTCACAGAAATTCCTATCTGAATATTTCCCTCCATCCAAAACTGCTAAACTCGGAAATGACATAACATCGTTTTGTCAGATTGATGGAGAGTCGATATATGAAGCTTGATAGAGATTTAAAGATTTTCTTAGAATGTGCCCTCATCGTTCGTTACCAGATTGGTTGATAATTCAAGCTTTCTATAATGGATTAGTGGGATCACTTAGATCGATTATAGATGCTGCGGCTGGAGGTTCTTTAAGGTCAAAACCTTTTGATGAGGCTTATTCATTAATAGAAGAGATGGCTACCAACAATTTTCAATGATCATCTGAAAGGGTAAATCCTGAAAGAGTAGCTAGTATCCACGATTTTGATGCAATATCTATGTTAGCTTCACAAATTGCTGTAATATCAAAGCAATTAGATCATTATGGAATGAATTATTCTCCAACACCTACTATGATGGAAAAGAATTCATCTGGGAAATTTGTGGATGTTCAACCTTCATATGAGACTTTAAATGCTATTAGACCCAACAACCCTTATTTGAATTATTATAACCCAAGTTGGAATAATCATCCTAATTTTAATTGGAATAACAATTCTTCTACAAATTGACAATGGGCGAAAAACCCAGTGAACCCATTAGAAATTCATCCAACCAAGGAAATGTTAATTATAAACCTTCTTATCCTCCAAGATTTAACAGTAACACTCAATTTAAGGAAAAGAAGTTATCTATGGAAGAGATGATATTAAACATGGGTCAACAATTGCAGAATCAAGGAATTCAATTACAAATTCAAGGAAATAAGTTACAAAATCAAGGAACTGCTATTAAGAATATTGAAAATCAATTGGGGCATATCGCTACTGCACTTAGTAATCGAACATTAGGAAATTTTCCTAGTACTGTGGAACCAAATCCTAAGGATCAAGGAAAAGAACAGATAAAAGCGATACAATTACAAAGTGAAAAAGAATTGAAAACAAGAGTGCAGAAAGAAACGAAAACTGAAAAAGAAAAAGTTGATACAGAAAAATAAAATGATCATGAATATCCAGATTTAGAATATCTACTTACACCAATGAAAATTACTGTGGAGAAATCTCCACCACCGTTTCCTCAAAGATTGAAGCAACACAAAAGGGATAAACAATTTTCCAAGTTTTTAGGAATTCTTAAGAAATTAATGGTAAATATTCCCTTCGTAGAAGCTTTAGAGCAAATGCCCACTTATGTGAAGTTTATGAAAGATATTTTGAACTAGAAAAGGAAGTTCACTGATAATGAGACTATTACACTTAGCGAAGAGTGTAGTGCAATTATTCAAAAAAATTTTCCTAGAAAATTAAAAGATTCAGGCAGTTTCACTATACTGTGTGCTTTCAGTGAAAAATTTTATGGAGGAGCTTTATGTGATTTGGGAGCTGGCATTAATCTTATGCCTCTATAAATCTTCAACAGATTAAGATTAGGAGAAGTCTCACCTACTTTTGTAACTCTTCAGTTAGCGGATCGTTGAGTTACATATCCTAAGGGAGTTATGAATTTGTTAGTAAAAGTTGATAAATTTATCTTTCCTATGGATTTCATTATTTTAGATATGGAGGAAGATAAGGAAATACTTATCATTTTAGGAAGACCGTTTTAAGCTACTGGAAAAGCTATGCTAGATGTTTAAAAGGGAGAATTAACTATGAGAGTTAACGATCAAGAAGTGACTTTTAACATTGCAAAATCTATGAAATACCCTACTGTTGAAAAAGATAATGAATGTTTTCGCATGGAAATTAGTGAACATCTATTGAAAAAGCATTTTAAAGAAGATTTTGAAGAGAAAGAACAATTTGAAGACAGTGATGAAGTTATTTTGGACGAAATAGAAAATGAAGAATTAGATTATGTTTAAGGAAGATTTGAGATGCTGGATATTACAGGAAATGCTGATAAGAATCTAGTTCTGTCAATTATAAAACCACCTGATCTTGAGTTGAAAATATTGCCTAACCACTTGAAGTATGTGTTTCTGGGAAACTAATCTACACTAACTATTATTATATCTTCAGAAATGATTTGCAAGAGCAAAGTCCTTTGGATACATTAAAAAGATATAAGAAACCTTTTGGTTGGACCTTAGCTGATATTAAGGGAATCAGTCCTTTGATCTGTATGCACAGAATTATACTAGATGAAGAATATAAAACAAGAGTTGATCCACAAAGGAGATTAAAACCAATGATGAAATAAGTAGTCAAGAAGGAAATTTTGAAATGATTGAACACTAGAATTATATATCCTATTTCAGACAGTGCTTCGGTTAGTCCAATTCATTGTATTCCTAAGAAAGGAGTGCCTATTGAAACAAAGGAGAATAATGAATTAGTACCTATCAGACAAGTTATTGGGTGGGGTATTTGCATTGATTATAGAAAATTAAACAATGTCATTAGGAAAGATCACTTCCCTTTATCATTTTTAGAGCAAATAGTAGATAGACTTGCTGGGCACAAATATTTTTGTTTCTTAGATGGATATACTGGTTACCATCAAATTCCTATTTCTCATGAGGATCAAGAAAAGATAACATTTACTAGTTCTTTTGGAACTTTTGTTTTTCGAAGAATGCCTTTCAGATTATGTAATGCACCTGCAACATTCAAGAGATGTATGATTTCTCTATTTAGTAAGTTAAATTGATGATGGATTGGATGTATTTATGGATGATTTCTCTGTATTTGGAACATCATTTGTCGCATGCTTAAATTATCTTGAAAAATTTTTGGAGATGTGAAAACTAATTTAGTTCTAAATTGAGAGAAATATCAATTTATGGTTGCAGGAGGAATTGTGTTAGGGCATAAAATTTTGGAAAATGGTATAGAAGTAGACCCTGCAAAAATTTAAGTTATATCTAAATTAACATATCCTACTAATGTAAGAGAGGTTAGGAGTTTTCTTGGACATGTTGGTTCTTACAAGCGTTTTATTAAAGATTTTTCAAAAATTACTAAACCTCTATGCCAACTTTTAGAAAAGGACAAGAAATTTTAATTTACTAAAAACTGTTTAAATGCCTTTGAATTATTAAAAGAAAAATTAATCACAGCTCTTATTATAATTTCACCTAACTGGAAGAAACCATTTGAACTGATGTGTGATGCTAGTGATTATGCTATTGGAGCCATTATTGGACAAATGTATGAAAAGATTTTTAAAGTTATATACTACAAACTCTCAATGATGCTCAAATTAATTATACTGTTACTGAAAAAGAGTTACTAGCCATTGTGTATGCCTTAGACAAATTTAGATCTTATTTAATTGGGACTAAATGTGTTGTGCGCACTGAGCATTCTGCTATTAATTATCTGATACAAAAGATGGATGCCAAACTAAGGTTAATTAGATTGATACTTTTGATTCATGAATTTGATCTTGTGGTTATTGATCGAAAGGGAATTGATAATTAAATTGCTGATCATTTGTTGAGATTAGAAAATCATGAATTATCTAACACTAATAATGAAATTACAGATAGTTTCTCTGATGAACAACTTTATATTATTATTTATATTTTAAGTGATATTTTGTCACCTATGCTGACATTGCAACAAATAAAATTAATTCATGATGTAAAAGCATATTTTTGGGATGAGCCTTATTTATATAAACAATATAAGGATCTTATTATGAGAAGATGTGTACCTTATGAAGAAACTGAACTAATCATTCAGAAATGTCATGATTCTGAATTTGGAGGTCATTTTGGGATTGATAAAACTGCTTATAAAATTTTACAAGCTAGATTCTATTGGCTTACTCTCTTTAGAGATGTTTATAGATACATAAAAACTTGTGATTGATGCTAACGAGTAGGAAATATATTTAGAAGAAATGAAATGCCTCTGAATTTTATGTTAGAAGTTGAGATCTTTGATGTTTGGGGATTGGATTTCATGAGACCATTTATTCCTTCATTTGGGAACTTATATATATTAATTGCAGTAGACTACGTTTCAAAGTGGATTGAAGAACAAGCTTTACCTCGTTGTGACGCTAAAAGTGTTTCAAAATTTTTAATGAAAAATATTTTCACTAGATACGGAATGCCGAGAATGATTATCACTGACGGAGGATCCCATTTTAGGAATAAATATATTCAGAGATTGGCAAAAAAGTTTAATATTATTCATATAATCTCTACTTCCTATAACCCTCAAACCAGTGGGTTAACTGAAGTTTCTAATAGAGAGATTAAATAAATACTTGAGAAAACTGTAAACCCTAGTATAGTAGATTGGTCCACTAGACAGGATACTGCATCATGAGCTTACAAAACTTCTTATAAAACTCCTATTGGAATGACTCCTTACAGGCTGATTTTTTGAATGACTTGTCACTTACAAGTAGAATTGGAGCATAAAGCATATTGGGCGATTAAAGAATTCAATTATAATTTGAAAGATGCTGGTGAGAAGAGATTATTACAATTGAATGAATTGGAAGAATTCAGAAATGAATCTTATGATAATGACATATTTTATAAGGAGATACTAAAGTTATGGCATGATCGGAAGATTAAACAGAAGAACTTTGAACCAGGACAAGAAGTTTGCTTTACAATAGAAGGCTGAAGTTATTCCCTTGGAAATTGAAGTCTTGTTGGTTAGGACCCTTTACTGTGACTCAAGTTTATACTTACAGAGCTGTTGAAATTGAAGATCAAAGGACTGGGAATAGATTTAAATTAAATGGACACAGATTAAAACCATATTTTGAGGGTAAAAGACCAAAATTTAAAGAGGTTTTAACTAACAGTCAACCTAAAGAACATCTGAATAGGTCGAGCTGACGACGTTAAACCAAGCGCATTATGGGAGGTAACCCATAGTTATCTTTATTTTTATTGTGATTATAGTAGTTTTATTTGAAATTATCGTTAGTTTGTGGTAGTATTGAACTATACTACTCATATTTACCCTTGAATCATCATAAAAATTTGATCCATATAAAAATTGTAACGCATTCGGACCAGGCGAAATTGTGAAATTTTTGCCTTGGGCACCGGCAACACCATCAACGCCGTCGGCAGAGCCATCAAAGCCACTGGCAGTGGGTTTTTCCCGAGAGTCTTGGCAATTAAATTTTAAAGGCTCACCGACGGCTCCACACAACGAAACCGACGGGATGACGGTTTTCGGAGTTTGAAATGACGGTTTTTTGCGGTTTTAAGCTGCAGTTACTCCCTATAAACTTCCAAATAGGATTCCTAAGTTCATATTTTCCCCAAAAAAGAATTGAAACTCCACCAAATTCATCTCTATGGCATCTAATTCCTCTGAAAACCATAGATTGCGAGTGTTCAACAGGAGAAAGTTTATTAGTGTTGAGGCGCAGCGAATTTTCAATAAAGTACTGACAAAGAAGAGATTAATCAAAAAAAGATGATTCGTGAATCGAGGATTGAATAATCCTTTGACGACAATTGAAGAGATGATTGTGCAACAAAGATGGGAAGTGTTGTGCTACATTACAGCTGTCGTAGTTGTTCATGTGGTGAAGGAGTTTTATGTTAATTTGCATGGAATCAACTAGAAAGTCATCTATGTGCGAGGTAGATGGATAACTTTTACTCCTGCAAGGATTAATGAGTTATATATGATCGAGAATGTTCCTGTCTACCATTATTCCAACTTCATCTTGACAAGAAACCTGATGAATGAGATCTACTAATATTTAACGGACGAAACTGAAGACTGGGAAATGAGAAAAAATGGGTATGTTAGTTTTTCTGCGACACTTCTAAACCCCGTTTCTAAACACTGACACTTCTTCATTTATGCAAAACTTTTAATGATAATGAGGATTATTAAAGTTACTAAGGACAATGCTATTCTGAATTACTGCATCCAAATGGGACTGTCGATCAATATTGGATCTATAATTGTGAAGTCTGCTTTGGGCCTGATCGTTCATGGATCAACTTATGGGCTTAGACATTTTTCAACAATTTTCTTACTTTGCAATCAGTTCCAAGTATCTTATGAGAATTGGGAAAATGTAATTCTACCTTGGAAGCCTTTGGACCCAACTGAGAGATTCCCAGCCAATGAAGATGAAAATGATATGACTGTTATTGTGGATCAATCGTCTTAGAATTCACTGCTTATTCAACCTTTAGTTTGGGGAAAGATACTAGTTATCCTGCGCAAAATCAAGAAATTGGAGAAAGATGTACAAAATGTTATGAATGCAATTAACATTATCTCTGATTTCTTTGATCATCTAGACTAGAAGATGAAAGAGCATTTTGATCACTCTGGACATATCGAAGGAAGTTTGATACGATTGATGAGAAAGATGAAATTGATAGAAGAGGACTCTACTGAAGAATTTCCATACCGACCCTTCTATAACCTCTTCGTTCATGTTCAATCAATGGGTGATCTCAGAGGAGAATCAAGCATTGAATCGGAAGAGTAGTAGATTTACCTTGCTACCTGTATGTCTATGTGTGTAATTTGGTTTGAACTTTGTGTTTGCTTTGCTTTCAAATTTTATTTTTAGATCTCAGTATAGTTGAGATTGAGCATAGGATGTTTTTTTTCAGGGTTTTGAGTGTTGTGGCTTGGATTGCGATGCCAAATTGATGTATTAAGGTTGAGAAAATACCAAGCTTAGGTGTGTCGTGTAACATGTATTGTAACCTTTGAAATTTATATATAATTGTGATGTTTTGTGTTGTGAATGTTTATTTGTTTTAGTACATCATTTAATCACTTAAAATTTAGGTCTATAATGATTGAACAGATGTCTCTAAGGCTTGAAATTAAACAAAATCGCAAAAATCTGGGAATTGAACATGTTCAATAGAGCTCGCCGATGGCGCGCTCGACGCCACCGACGGTGGACTTTTCCTGAGACTTAGGATAATAATTCAATAGAGCTCGATGACGGTGCAGAAGACCCCACTGACTGCGAGATCCCAAAAAAACACCTTTAACCGCGATTTTGACCAGTTAACTGCCACTATTCATCATCCCCTTCCTCTTAAAAACAAAAATTTTGATCTAGGACTTCATCTTGGATTTGGGGGAAATTTCAAAGCATTTAGACACTGGATTTTATCATCTCTTGGTAAGAGCTTCACTCCAACCTAAAAATATTTGATTTTCACCATGAAATTTCTTCCACATTGAGAAGATCCCAAAATTTTGAGAATGTGAAGAAAATATCTGGAAGAAATTCATGGAATTTAGTTTTGAACTCTTATAGTCACTCTTATAAGCCATTATTTGCATATTTGAAGTATATTTTGGAATTTTTTCTATGATTTTGGTTAGATTGATGAATGAGTTGACCTTGCAGCGAACGAGTATAGAGTTAATAAATGAAAGAATTAGGGGTTTAAAACGTAGATATGATTATGATAGTGAGTACCTATAGAGGCATTTTGCTTTTGAGATAGCTTACTACGAAGCTCAGGCCCATCACTACAGAGGTGAGCCTGATGTTACTTTTCCTGAATGCCACTGATATTCTCAGTATCAGCCCAATCCACCTGCTGACCAAGGAGATGAAGATATAGTATGAGATTTTGACATATGATAGTAATTGATGTACTTTTACTTTTATTTTTGTAATATAGATAGATGTTTGTGTGTTTGTACTTTCATTTTTATTTTTATGTTGCAATTGGATAATTTTTAATTATTGTTATAATTGCTTGGTGTGTTAGTTGAAATTTGTTAAATTGTAATGTGATGTGATTTCCATTTAGCATTTTAATTGTAATTATTATTTTTTTGTTTAGTATTATGGATGTGTTAGTGAAATATTGTGTTTTTATAATGTTTAGTTTTATACTTATTTCAAAATTTCATTACCCAGCAAATTCTCTAATGATTTATATGTATAGAAAGCTCCTAATGTTACAGACTAGGTGAAGTAGAAATTTTGAGAAGGGCTGCAAAAATTTCAGAATAATGAAAATGCCTAAAATACTGAGGTATGATTTATATTTAGAATTTTTCTTTCCACCTCTCTCATTTCATATTGAAAAATTTAAGTTTGGGGGAGGGAAGAAAAAAGATTAACTAATAGATGTTCTCAATTTATATATTTTCAAAAATTATTAATATGATTTTATGTAGTGAATTTAATTTAGATAACTATATTTTGTGGATATTCAAATATTATGGTAGATTTAAAAGAATATTTTTGAAATGAAAATTAATTTTATAGATTAAGGTATTTAGTATAAGAGAATAAGACTATAGCTAACTATTTAAAGTAAAGGAAACTATATTTTGAAGTATTAAGAATCTTGGAAATTCATTTGAGAAGAAAAGATTGGGTCTCAATGATGTAAAAACTATGAAATATTTATGAGGTAAAGGAATGCTTTGAGTTTCAAATTTAGGAAAAGAAATGTGATGTTCAAAATCATTAAAAGTTATCTAGATATAATAATCCTCACTTGAAAAAGAAAAGAGAAAGGATTGACAACAATCCCTGAAAAGAAAAGAAATATATATAGGATTGAAAGCAATCCAAATGAAAAAGAGAAAAGAAAAGAAAGAAAAAAATATAAAAGTGAGGAGAAGCTTGAGGAGATGCCTAATGAAAAATTGGCTTCTCTTGGACCTACCTAAAGGGAAAACCTAAATACATTCTTGAATTTATATTTATGGAATTGCATTATTTACTAGTAATGTTCTCATAAAGTTCCTATCATTTGAATATTTTAAGTGACTTGATATTACAACATATAGTCATTCTTGAAATAAATAGAAAACTAGAACTCTTAAACTTGATGACTATATAGTCTTGTACCTACTGACTTAATTTAATTACCTGAAATTTTTTTGAAAATCGCACTATGGTATTTACTTAAATAAAACTTATAGTATTTCTGAATTAAAACTTTACCACAGTAGATCATAACTTTTATGAAGTACTAAAATTACTTGAGGACAAGTAATAGTTAAGTTTGGGGGATTTTGACCAAAGGAAAATATGTTGAGATTTTCATACCTATTTTACATTGATTTTGATGATATTGCAATTTAAAGAAAGTTATTTGTGATGATTTGTTACAGGTATGATGAATTATGTTCATTGAAGCAAAAAGATGCAAAAAGGAGCGAATTTGGAGTGAAATAGACCAAAATATGAAGATTTGAACTAGGGCGCCGACGGCGAGGCCAACGGCGTCGACGACGAGATTTTCCCGAGACTCCAGATCAAATATTTTAGAAGGCCCACCGACGGCACCCTCGAGGCCGCCGATGGCGAGATCGGTGGTTATCTCAACAGGTGCATTCAATGTGGACGATTTTTTAGGGGATGCCTAGGCAACTCTTAGAAAAACTCTTCTACAACTTTAAAAGAAGATTTTGGCCAAAAAAGGAGAGGCTCCTGGGTGTTGGAAGTATTGGGAGAGTGTGGAGAGTGTGTACTATGTAGAGAGTTTAATTTATGGTTAGATTGTGAGAAATTCTTCGAGAGATTGTAAAAGTGGAGGGAAAGAGAGGGATTTCATCCTCCTTGCCGCTTTGAAGAAGAATTATGTATGTTGTAAAGAAAGGAAGAGATTCAAAGGAACTTTGCGGAGTTTACTTGGGGAGGAATTAGACATAAGTGTTATTTACTTGTTGTAGTTTGTATGACTTTGCTTTTATATATAAATTCCAAGTTTTGTCGTATCTTTCCCATGAGTTCTGAGTAGTTTTCTTTGTCTTTCTCATTGTTTTGAGATTTTGTGAAATGGTGATTTGAATTGGTTGAACCTTGAAAATGTTAAAGAAGTTGTGATAATCTTTTCATTTTGATCTTAATTTACTTTCAATCTAGCCAATTAATTTGTTAAAATATGTTGAGTTTGACAACTAAAGTGAAGATTACATCCAAGATTCAGGGAGGTCAAAGCCCTTGGAAGTTAGGTGCAAATAAATAGGAAAATAAAATTATCGGGCATAGAATTGGAGATTTTAGAGTGAAAAACTAAAATCCTCAATTCAGTCTTATCGTTTGGGTGATGAAGTGTAGATGTTAGCCCTCATGCGAGGGGAACGTATGAGCTCCAAAGTGAGAGCCTGTATCCTCCCAGCCTAGCCGCAGATTGAGTAACCAAGCATAGGATTAGTCAATGTTCTTTATGCCTGGGCCAAAGGGTAAAGAATATTTATGCTCATATTTGGCACAATCCAATTTGAACTGATTCACTTTATCCATGCACTCTAATTTCTTGACAAGGAGAAGGATGCTTTCCTATATATTGAATTTCACATTAGAAACTTTATTATTAGAATTAGTTATTTAAGTGTTATTAAAATTACATATTTATTTCAATTATCTATTAGTGATAGATAAGCATTTAGAATTATATTGTTGTGATTAAGTATTGATTTTCTAAAATCTTAGTTCGTAGCCTCTAATATTACTCCCAGTGGGATCGATATCTAGGACTCCCTTAGAGTCCTATATTACTTGAGCGATACGCATACTTGCGTTGATAAGTGTGACTTTACCATTACTGAATATTTTATATATACATCTTTATCAAATCTATATTCGTTATCAAGTTTTTGGTGTCATTGCTGAGGAATTAAATCTTCTAGCAACAGTATTAAAATCTTGTATTTTTAAGCATATATAAAGTCGTTGTCATAACCCAAACCATAATGTAATATTAATGAAAATAATTTATCTTTAAAACTCCTTTTAAAATCTCAATTCTCGTTTACATATAATGCAAGTATATTTGTCGTTCAAGTAAAATAGTGCTCTAATGGAGTCCTAGATATCGATCCCATAGGGAAGCTGAAAAAATATATAAGCTAGCTAATTATATTTTATTATAAAATAAAAATAAAGATAAGACAAATGTAAAGTGTGAAGTTTGAAATTAAACTACTTAAGAGAAATGCTTCTAAATATGCAGATGTACGATTACAACAAATTAAACTAGATGCTAAACTTTCAAAAGTAAATTGCTGAAATAAAATAAAGGTTTTTGTGAATGAAAAGTTCAAGTATAAGAAAACATCCTTCCCCTTTACAATGAAAAAATATGGCTTGTGAAGAAATTGAAATCATTTGAAAAAAAATATTTAAAAATTGTTTTGTGACAAATAGGAGCAATCATATTCTCTACCCTCTTTCGAGCGCTATAAAGAACATTGACTAATCTAGAGTTTGGTCTCTCACAACGACTTTATATATGCAATAAAATATAAGATAAATATGGATGTATTAAATGTTCAATAATTGTAAATTCACACTTATCAACACAAGTATACGTATCAGTCAAGTAATATAGGGCTCTAATGGAGTCCTAGATATCGATCCCACAGGGAGTATTTTAGAATTACGGACTAAGACTTTAGAAAAGCAATACTTTAATCACAATAATGACGTTTAATTTTCTTATCTTTCACTAATCGGCAATTGAAATAAATAGATAATTTTAATAATTAATAAATATCAAATGCTATTAAGTAAGGTTTAATTGTGATATTCAATATATAAGAAAGTATCCTTCTCCTTGTCAAGAAATTATAGTGAATAGATCAAATAAATTAGTTCAATTTATATTGTGTCAAATAGGAGCATACCTATTCTTTACCCTTTGGTCCACGCATAAAGAACATTGACTAATCCTATGCTTGTTTACTTAATCTGCAGCTAGGCTGGAAGGATACGGGCTCTCACTTCGGAGCACCCACGTTCCCCTCACCTGAGGGCTAAAATCTACATTTCAGCACCCAAACGATAGGACCGAATTGGGGATTTTAGTCTGTCACTCTAATATATCCAATTCTACACCCGATAATATTATTTCCTTATTTATTTGCACCCAACTTCCAAGGGCTTTGACCCCCCTGAATCTTGGATGTAATCTTCACTTTAGTTGTAAAACTCAACATATTTTAACAAATCAATTGGCCAGATTGAAAGTAAATTAAGATCAAAGTGAAAAGATCATCACAATTTCTTAAACATTTTCATGGTTTCACCAATACAAATCACCATTTCACAAATCTCGAGACAAGGAGAAAGACAAAGAAAACTACTCAGAACTTATGGGGAAAACACAACAAAACTTAAAATTCATATATAAAATCTAAGTCATATAAACTACAACAAGTAAATAACTTATCTCTAATTTCTCCCCAAGAACACTCCTCAAAGTTCCTCTTAATATCTTCCTTTCTTTACAGCACACAGAATTCCTTTTTGAAGTAGCAAGGAGGAAGAAATCTCTCACTTTCCCTCCACTCTTACAATCTCTCGAAGAAATCCTCACAATTATTACACACTAATGGAAATTTTATACACTCTAGAACCTATCTAACATCCAGGACCTCTCTAATTTTTGGCCAAAATGTTCTTTTAAAGTTGTGGATGAGCTTTCCCAAGAGTTTCCTAAGCATCCCTTCAAAATTTGGCCTTATCCAAAGCTTGAGTAGGCATAACCGTCGATCTCTTCATCGGCGGTCTCGAGGGCGTCGTCGGCGGGCTTCTGAAGAATTTTGTCCTGTAGTTTTGGTAAAAACTCGCCGTCGGCGTGATCGAGGGCGTCGTCGGCGTGATCGAGGGAGTCGTCGGCGACCTAGTTCAAATCTCCACATTTTGATAATTTTTGCTCCAAATTCGCTCATTTTTGCATATTTTTGCTCCAATGACCCCAATTCATCATTCCTGCAAAAAAACATCAAAAATATCTTTCGTTAAAGTGCAATATAATTAAAAACAGTATAAATTATGTATGAAAATCTCAACATATTTTCCTTTGGTCAGTCTCTAATTCTGTGGTTAGGCAGGGAGGATACCGGCTGTCACTCCAGATTTCCCACTACTCCCTCCTCTAAGGGCTAACATGCTCGCATTAGTTTCCAATCAACTGAACCAACTTCGGAATTTTAATCTGTCACCTTAAAATCTTTCAATTCTACATCCAACAAAGTATATTTTTCTATTTATTTGCACCCAATCCCTTGGATGAAATACTCTCCCATGAAATCAAATGAGATTCTCCCTTTGCTGTAGAAATCATATCCCCTTTTCAGAACATATAATTCTCAACACATTTTAACAATTCAATTGGATAGATCGAAAATTAAATGAAGATTGGAGTTCAATTCATCACAAATTATTGACATTTAAAACCGTAGAAAACAAAATCAATTCTTCACAAAACCCTTTCTTCAAAGTAGGAGAAGGATAAAGAAGACTATTTAGAATTCATGAGAAGGATATGATAAAACACATATTTCATATATAAAAATAAGTTTATAAACAAAAGAAATGAAAAGTTTAACTTAACTCACAATCCTTCCCAAGTAAATCCTTAGAAGTTCTCTCAAAGTTTTTCCCTCTTTACAATATCTCCCAATTCTCTCTTAAAAATGCAATGAAGAAGAAATCTCTCACCTTCCCACTCCTCTTACAACCCTGAAAGAAAATCTCCTCCTTGTCTCTCTCTAAATCATGCCTATCCTCTCTCTCTCTCTAACTTTTTCGTCCTCCTTTTCCAAGTCCATTCAGAAGTTCCCTTGTGTTGGCTGCCTCTCCACTATGAAAAGAGTCTCAATTCCCTCCAAAAGTTAAAAGTCAAAACTTTGAATTTCAAAAGATTTGCCTCCTTGATCTAAGAGTCAAATCTTTTCAAAGTGGAACCTTCCAAAGTGTCTACATACATTAAGGCCCCATTTGGGACAGCTTAAATCAATGACAATGTTTTCAAAATGCCGCCCTAGTGTTTGTTATCCACGTTTTATGTGCGTTTTGAGAACCATTGTTTTCATTTTATAAAGAACATCGCCCGCGAGACCATCCCTGGGGGCCGTGTTCCCTCATCGCGTTTTGTTCCCAATTACTTCGCTGCCCTCGGTCGTACGTGCCTCTTGAAACCGCAATCGATCTCTCTTTGTCACCCTTCTAGACATCAATCGATCCCCCCTCTCTGTTGCTCTTGTGAGGGCTCGGATGCACTCGCTGGATAGAGATGCCATGTTGAGCAGCAAGTGACGGATGAAGAAGCGAGGGCATTTGGAGATGAAGCTTGTGGTAGATTTACAAGATTCACGTTGATTGAAGCGTACGAAAGGGGATGCGAGGAAACACGACGGTTGAAGCGGAGAAGGTGGAGAGAGATGGGAGAAATGGAGATCGCCTTCCTCAAACACTTCGATTACATGGCAACCTTCCTAGCTAGCTTCAATTTACTGTTAGTGAGGGTTTCGGGGGATGAGGAGGAAGGAGAAGGTAACAAGGGCTACTTGAGAGAAGTAAAATTTCTGCTTTAATTTGTTTAATTAGAAACTCTTTACTAGATGGAAATTAATGTGAATATTTTTAAATTTAAGTTAATTTTAATTTAATTTAATATAAGTTAATTATAATAAATAGAATTGATTACCATTTAATGATTAGATAACATGATATCTTAAGTTAATTTTAATTTTATTAATTTAATTACAA
>NEWO01000097.1:1589217-1617843 GCA_003013225.1 Phalaenopsis aphrodite
TATATATATATATATATATATATATATATATATATATATATATATATATATATATATATATATATATATATATATATATATATATGTTGATGAATGCATACGCTAGTGTTATAGTGGTATTTGCTTTGCAATTTTTTCTTGATGCTAACGTTTTTGTGCTGAATTTGCTTTTTGATGAGAGCCACAATCTGGGCAAAAACAGAGGATTTGGCTTCTCATAGTTTTATCATGTTTATAGAACAAAATTTAGAAAAAGCAATGATCATGTTTCTTATCTTCTCTAATGGCATTAGCTGTGATCAAGTTTTATCATATTGAGTTGGCTTACTGGTGGGGAGGCATGCTTTGTTTGTTAGTTCTGCTGCTTTGTTTCTAAAATGTATGGCATATCACTATCTGGTTTGTGGAAAAAACGTGCAACGGATAACCTACAATTTATGTGCATCTCTTTCAAAGTTCTTAATCCTGGCCATGGCATTAGCTGTGCAGTGTTACTTGTGATTGTAAAATCTCGCAAACAGTGCAAAAGGACATGTTTCAGAAATTTGATATTGGTTAGATGAATTTCAAATACACTATATAATTATAATGTAATTGGAATTTATTCGCTAGTTCATTTTTAATTTATTTGAAATTCTTTGGAGTTGGGCGAATTTCAAATACACCTTTGTGAAAAGCGTTGTTTGCACCGCTAACCCCTATAGCTCACCACCCCAATCCCCAACCCTCCATGTCGTTGGCCGACAGCTGCGCACTGCCTGTCGATCATTGCCATTGTTCGTAGGCCCTCCCATTGCCATTTAGATACATTGGCAAAGATATGGGCTGCAACCATGATCATTTTAAAATGGAGCATACTGGCCAACTACCTAGCCTGAGGGTTTTGGTCGTATTTTTTTCTTTTTGTGGAGCATACTAGTCAAACACGTAAAAAAAAGATTCAAGTCACATCCTTATTGACATAAAATTATTTTGAATATGAATTTAATAGTATATTTGATATAGCATTAACTCTTTGTGTGCTCAAGTCAACCTTAAATTTATCCACCTAGACAAACAGTTGTGGAGGGTAGATATAGTGCATTGCTCAAAAAATTGTGATTAGCCAACAAAACCCTATTCGCATTTATAAGTGAGCTATTGAGTTAACTATGAGTTTCATTCGAGCTCGATGACGAGCCATCGAGTCATCATTGCTCATATTTATTTGCTTATATTTTAAGTATTCAATTTCTTTTAATTTTTGTCTTTTCATTTTAATTATTTTTATATTTAACAAAATTCTCTTAAGCTCTTCTTAATAGAGGTCATTTAGTTTAAATTTCAGTGATATTCCGGCGTCACCTTTCTTGACCGGGAGGTACTTAAGCCAGAATGTGTTTGCCTGCCACACAAAAAAATGCGTGTATAGTTGGCTTGTGCCAGATGCCTGAAATTGCTACGAAGCAATTGGTCAATCACACAAGTCTATGCATCGATAAAGTAATATACAAAATTAGAGTCTGCATATCGATCACATGATGAAACTTATCAACTTTTCCAATAGACGAAATTCTAGTTTACTACACCATTAAGTTTAGTTTGAATGATGTGATCCTTATAAAAAAAAGTCTAGATTGAATGATTTACATTTGCAAAAAACAAAATGCTCTAAAATTGTAATGCAGGAATCATAAATGAAGTTTTTCATATGTAAAAGGTTCATACTCCTTTGATGCTTGTTTAGTGAATCATCAATATTTTTTCTTTAAGTTCCCCACGTTGCAGGGATAAGTTTTCCTTTGCCTAAATCAATGGAATAAGAAGTGTTGGAAACCCGTATTACCGTTAAGGGGACTTAACCATACAAGGCTTTCTAGGAATCTCCTAGTCCCCTATCTAGATTGGACTTTTCTACTGACAATATGTCTATTTTATTATATGAATCAGTGTTAATCTAATTGTTTTCTAGTCAACGGTTAGAAGATATAGATTACAAAATGTTTTACCTTTCTAATTAGCTAGATTAGAAGTAAATTACGATCAATTGTTAACACATGTAACATGACATCCAAAACATAGAAAAATATCTACAAAAAAATTAACATATAAAATAATGAAAAATTTACATGTATTACATCACAAGGGTATGTAAAAGATTTAACTATTATGAATGAGGAAGTAAAACACAATTTATTATTGAAACTATTAAAGAAAACAACGTAAGAAGATACAAACACTTAAACCCAACCCAATCTCTCCTTTGAATACGCACACCACCATCCTCTATGTATAATGCAAGCTCTCTAGTGATCTCCCTTGTACAAGCGCACATAAATCTCTCTCTCACAACTCTCTAAAATTCTCAAAGAGAATAAACCTAGAAATCTTCTCCAAAGAAAAATCAATAGAGAAAACCCATGGGCACACTCACAACTCCCAAAAAATAAAGAAAAGCTGCTTCTAAATAACTATGTTTCCCTATAAAGCTCCTCCTAAGTCTCCTTAGCAAACTAGTGTAATTATACCTCATCCAACGGTTGCCTGACATAATTATGCCGTAAACTGGCAAATATGCCAATGACTGGCGTAGTTTTGTTGCAAAATGACATAGTTATATCATGGGATTGCATAGGTACACCAGTCCTTATAATTGGTCCAACTTCATATTTTGGCTTCCTGACGTATGCTGACACCTGTAACTTACAGAACAGAGAAAAAATATCTTCCACAACTATGAAATCATCATAATATGGAAATAAACCATAAGCTTTATAAAAAAATATTATGAATTTGATTTACATCGATTCTCCCAAGCTTACATATTATTGACCCTCAAGTAATCTCACATGTAGAATTAAACTTATGTCATACTTCATAATTTTTTGACATGATTATATAGTTGGTAATAAAAGATGTGCAAATATCTTTTTCGGAGTTAAATTTTCATTAATAACCTCTTCTTTCCTTAATTCACATTTTATGAGCCTAAGTAGATCACAAAACACTTAATTCAGTGTGATTAAAAATATTTTCACTATTTAGAAATATTTTTAAATCAATTAATTATTAGTCAAACAACTCAAAATCATTTTACTTTCTAATATTATATTTAAAAATTCCATTAAGAAAGTTTCGAAGTTTTATTAATTATAAAAGGATCTAAACGCCAATTCTTTATTTCATGCTTAATCTCAAGCTTCTTCTTAATAATTAACCACTTTTTTTTTATTTTCTTTTCTTTTAAATCACTGCCTTACACAAATTTTCTTTTATTTTTTTTGTTTTAGCTAAAAAATAATTTTAATTTCACTAAAAATTATTTTATTTGATTAAACATAAAATTTTTAATGATTTTAAATGTTTAATCTTCCTAATTGATAATTTTCAATTACTTCTTAGTCTGAATCTCTAAATATTAATCCATTCAAAAATTAAACTTTAAATAGGTTGGCTGAGCGGAATGTTTAAATGCATAATTTTCTCTTTTTAATAACTTATATTTTCAATTATAAATTTATAACTATTTTGGGACATATTAGGATTCAAGTAGAAATAATTAAAGTAGACGACTAAATTATTAGGGCATTAATCCTAATCCTCTCCTTTTATTGATATTCTTAATTCTTAAGAAAGCATTACATAACCTTATCAAATCACCAAGAATCCTATCATGAGTCAATACTTGTGAGTCAATTACTTTCAGGCAAGTACACATGTATAACTTCCCCCTCCCCCCAAACTTTTTCTCTATTCTATTCATGATTTATGGAAAATTGCAAGAAAGCTAAAGAATCTAGCATGTCATAGCAAGAAATCTAACATCACATAAAATGTAACATTCAACGTAGTAAACACATCACATCTAAATAAAATCATTTGAGGATTAATCGAGTGATTAACAAAATCTCATGAAGACAAAAGTGTGTATGTCATACTGAATCGAATGAGGAGGGTACCTAAATCTGAAAATGCACCTAAAATCACAAACTTCTATTCAGAAACACACAACATGCAAATTCAAAGCAAACTCGAATCAAAGCACACAAACAAACTCAAATCAATCTTGGGTTGTCTCCCAAGTAGTGCCTGATTTAATTTTCTCAGCCAGACAAAATTAAATATAAAACTTTTTCCTAAGAGCAAACTGCCTCTTTCGTAATTCGTAATCAATCTCTCAATAATTTGTTCTTCTTGGAGTCCTCTTTAAATCCAATACTCTTGTTCAGAGCTTTCTATTATCTCTTTTTCTCAATTCTAAAACACTTTTTCGAATGGTATATAAGGGGTTGAATTGGATTGTAAATTTTAAAACTATCTCTAGATCCAATATATAATTGCTTCTTGTAAGTCACGCAACTCGACATACATTATGATGGGCACAACTCAGGCTTCTCCAACAAAGGCATACTGGGGCTACTTAAGGGGAATTTTCACTTCCATCTTCGGAGCTTCCTTTATGGATGGAATCACAAGTTGGGTGTGGGTAGTAGGATCCAATGCTCAACCCTATCCCTAACAACTCTAGGAGTCTCCTCTAGAAGTAGAGCAAATTCTTTTTTAGTGCTTTCACTACAATCCTCAACCACATGTTGCTCTACTAGGTTCAACTTTCAGGAATCATCGCTGGGGTATTGGGGAGACTTCATCGATTTCATAATGTCAAAAGTCACCTATTGATCCTTAACTCTCATTATAAGTTTCCTTTTCTGCACATCAATCGTAGCTCTTCCTGTGGCTAAAAATAGTTTGCAAGTAAGATGGAGATTTCTTTATTTTCTTTCATGTCTACAACAATTAAATCAACAGAAAAGATAAACTTATCATCCTTCACAAACACATCCTCTCACTCCATATGATGGGTCAAAGATTAGTCAACTAATTTTAGGGTCACTATGGCTAGGGGTGTAAACGAACCGAACACGAACGAACATAGCTTGTGTTCGTGTTCGGTTCATTTGAAATTTAGTTTGTTTGAAATAAGCTCGTGTTTGAAATTGTTCATGAAGTCACTGTTCGTGTTCGTTTCTTAACGAACGAGCCGAACACGAGTCNTTATAATTTATAAAATTTAATTTTTTGAATATCATAAATTATATATATATAATTATTTTAAATTATTTTATATTTCGAACAATAACGATTTGAACACGAACGAACGCATCACTGTTCGTGTTTGATTCATTTAACTAACCGAACGAAAAAAAATTGTTCATGTTCGTCTCGTCTACTTATCGAACAAATCGAACACAAACTCATTGACGAACCGAACACAAACTGTTCGCGAACAACGAGCTTTTTTGACAGCCCTAACTATGGCGGGCTGGACCTCTCCTAATCCTAGTCTATTGAAAATTGACAGAGATTTGAGGTTGATACTTATTGCTAAGTCACAGAGTGCTTGCTTGTAAATTTTTGAATGGCAAATGAAATGGTAAAGCTCCTTGGGCCCTTAAGTTTTAGTTGTAATATCTTCTGCAGGATCGCGCTGCATACTTCAGTTAACACAATAGTTCAATATCTTAGATTTTTCTCTTATTTTCATCAATATCTTCCACAAATTTCACATAGCTAGGCATCCGTTCTAATTTTAGTAAACTTGGATGGAAAAATTTATTTGACCATAAATTTTTTATCTTAGTTCAAGTAGTGATTGATTTTGGTGCTAAAGAGTTTAACCACATCTTGTCTTTATCCCTTTGTAAGAAAGAGAATAACCTTTACTCTAACCACATTGTTGGGGACAACGTTATACTTGAATGTGGCATACAGTTCTAAGAAAGTTGTCAAGTGAAGGTTTGGGTCCTCTGCGGTTGTTTTGAACTCTTTTGATGATTACATGTCTTAGTTCAAGTATCTTGACTTCTAAGGTAAATAATTGAGACTCTTGTGAGTTTGAAAAGCATAGTAAATGACATGAAAAGTCTTACAACTTTTATTGTAGAATCACTCGCATCACACATTAGTTTTTCTTGCTCTAAGCCAATCTCCCTTCATAAACACTTTTTCTTGCTTTTCTCTCAAATCTTCCTCATTATAAGCACATTCCTCTTAAGAATCATTAATATACACATAAGTGGTCTTAGAAAAGTACATGTTTTTACTAAGATACTAAATGGTTCTCAAGGCTATCCAAGTGTGTTTTCTATCCTCTCCACTTATCTGAAATGAACTTTATATAAAGTATTTTTGGAGTCATGTCTAAATAATTGCCAACATCATGTGGAGACTATCCAATGTCAGCTACAAGCGTCGTGGTGTTGTGCTTTAACTGGGCGCTGGGCTTTTGCATTCAGGCGTTACGTTTCTAGCTCTCAGGTTCTAAAATGGGGTATGGGCGACTTCTAAGCATCAAGACACTGCTAGTTTGGTCGCTAGGACGCTTGCTTCGTTGTCGTAATGTCTTTCTCTCGGGTTTCTGCTACCAAAATTTTCACTTCAGACCACGAAGCCTTGCTCCACTACCACTGTGGCGCTAACATTCAAGTGTCACGACACTACAAGTTGTATGTTGTGGTGCTTGGCTAGTTCCTACATTTCTTCTCCAAAAGATATGTTGTTTGTATAACGCAAAAATAAATAACATATATCACAGAAAAATATAATAATAGAATAAAAATATAAGAAAAATACCACTTAACCACACTTTTGCAAGCCAACCATTTAATATTTCTACACAAAGCTATTTTTAGCTAGTTATTGTGGTATTGAACTCAAAGTTTCTCTTAGCAAACTTCTCTTCACATGGTAGAACTCTGCATTGCTTGTCAAATGAAAGCTTCGTCATGTATCATATACCTTAAAATGATTAAATCACTAGGATCCATTGTTTAAGATCTGTTCTTACATTTTGTTCAACACTTATCGAAAATAAGTAGGACTCATGGGTGTCTTAAATCTTGTGAAATTTGCCATCCTAGTTGAAGCATCTCATTTGATACCACTTGTTAGGGAGTGTACCAATGGGAGACTGATGCTGGGGTAGATATACTAGTGGTCAAGCCCAATTTAAATCTGAAGCTTATGCTTATGGAATGGAGTCAACACTTGATATTTCTACACCAAAACATTTTTTTTAAAAATTTGCTGTTTTAAAGAAAACCAATGGTGGAAAATCAGTAGGACCTGGTGATATCTTAATTGAAGTGTGAAAATATTTAGGAGATTTGGGAGTTTTTCGGCTTACTAAACTTTTAATATTATTTTAAAAATTAATAAGATGTCTGAGGAGTGGAGAAAATGTATTTTGTTCCCTATTTTTAAGAATAAAGGTGATGCACAAGGATGTGCAAATTATAGAGGAATTAAGCTGATGTGTCATACTTTAGAATTTTGGGAGAGGGTAATTGAACATAAGTTAAGACACGATACAATGATTTCTCATAATCAATTTGCATATATGTCTGTTAGGTCTATTATGGAAGCTATATATTTATTGAGAGGTTTGATGAAGAAGTATAGAGCGAGTGAGGAGGTTCTACATATAATTTATATTGATTTAAAAAAAATAATGTGATAAGTTTCCAAGGAAGTTTTGTGGAGAGTTCTAGTGAAGAAAGGTGTTGATATGACTTATATTCAAGTCATTAACGATATATATACTAGAGCTTTTACTTGTGTTAGAACAAAAGGAGAATTGACCTAATATTCTCCTATTTCAGTTGGATTACATCAGTGATTGGCACTATGCCCATATTTTTTTGCTTTAGTTATGGATGCTCTTATTGAACATTTATAGGAGGCTGTACCTTGATGTGTATACGTTTCACTGATGATATCCTTCTTATGGATATGAATGGAGCACGAGTTTAAGAAAACATTAAATTATAAAGGTTTATATTGGAGTCTAAAGACCTTCGTTTGAGTAGATTTAAAATTGAATACATGAAATGTAATTTTGGTAGTAGTAGCTCTTGTAGCAGAGTTGTAACTATAGACGATCAAATCGTTAAAAGGTGTGAACATGTTATATATCTCAGGTCTATTGTTCAAAATGATGGTGATATAGATAGGATGTTATTAGTAGAATTCAAGTATGCTGGTTGAATTGGAGGAATGCATTTGGCCTATTATGTGATAGAAAAGTACCACATAGGCTTAAGGAAAATTTAATATGATGGTGGTGAGACCTGCAAGCCTTTAAAAGAGAAGTACAAAACAAAGTTAACTGTTGCTGAGATTAGAATGCTTAGGTGGATGTGTGGCTTGAAACTTAGAGAGAAAATGCGAACTGAATATATCCATGATAGGGTTGGAGTAGCTTAGAGAGAACCATCTTAGATGGTTTGATCACATCAAATGTAGACCATCTGATAATTAGGTTAGGAGATTAGATGTTTTAGCATCGACTTTTGTTAAGAAAGGCAGAGGTAAACATAAAAAGACTTGGACATATTGTATAAAAAATGATCTTAATCTATTAGAATTAAATGAAATATGACGCCCAATAGCACGAAATGGAGAAAAAGGAATCATGCAGCCGACCCCACTTAGTGGGATAATGGCTTGTTGTTGTTGTTGTTATATTTGTTGTGAGGTTGAGCATAGCCTTAGATACCTTAACAAGTGGCAATTAGCTTCCAAGATGGGTTGAAAGGCTGTTAGTGCTGAATAAGAGGCCGAGGCTAGTGGACATCTATATAACTTAAAGGAAAACTTAAATCTGCTTAAAGAAATTCAAAGATTACCATCATTTTAGAAATATTTCACCATCGCTTGCAATTTAACGTCATCATATTCACCAATAATTAATGTTTATTGAAATTATTCTTTCTGTTTTAATGTAAACTCTATGCATTGTTATTTTCAATTCTTATTTAAGCTTTTTGTTTATTTACAATATTATGCATTTTCTAGACATTTTAACTATAACTTTTACATAACTGTAGTATATTCATGGGGTTGCTGCTCATGGAATTCATTATTTACATCGACCAAGACCTATTCTACCAGACATTGGTTTCAGTCTGCTTCCAGTGTGTAATTCCTCGATGCATATTTTAATGCTTTATTTATTTTTTGGGTCAATTTGGATGATGTTGTTTTGCTGGGCCATGTTGTTTTAGGAGCTAGGGCCAAACAAAGCATATGTTAGTGAAACCTTTTTCTCCGTCATCTTTTTCTCCTTTATATTGGTAAGCATTCTTTTCTAAACTACACGCTATTTTCTGTTTTTTCTACTAAACTATGAGTTTTTCTTTCTAATAATTCAATTTGTGACTTCTGGTCTTGGATTTATTGTCACTTTTTGTTTAGTCTACCTGCATTGCTTTCTGCTTACCCAATCTACAGGTTAAGTTTGGTTTGTGCTACTGTTTCCTCCTGGGCTTTCCTGTGTTCATGATCTATTTACTTCAAATTAAAAGAAGTATAGAAATTGTGCTGGCACTGAAAAATTATACCATTATAAATGCTGACATCATATTAATTACAATATGGTTTTTTAATCTTCCATGTTTTTTGTGAAAAGCTTAAAGTTGAAACCAGGACCTTAGTATTATTGAAACTGCTAGAATATTTCCAATGAAATCATAGCTACTAATATTTTGAAATGCATGTTTGCATTTGCATAGGCATATTGGATTCACTTAAAAATTGGTTAATGATTCAGGTTCTTGTCTTTATTACTGTCCAGTGTTCAGTGATTAATAAAATTGCAATTTTCTTTTGATTTTAGCTACTTTATTGCATCATTCGGTAGAAGGCAGATTAACTGCTTGCTCAAGTTGCCTTTCAAAATCTTTCAACTCTCATCAGGTTACCGGCCAAAAAATTTTTCTAATATATCTATTTAAATAACGGCCAAAATCATATTTGAATGGCTGAAATTCTATAGCGTGTACGAGATATAAGAAACCTAAGTCATCGAGCTGGCTAAATAGTTTGGCCATACCAGTTGAACTGATTGATCAAGTCAATCAAGAAGTTATGGCCAATAGCTCATTTATGGTGATCTGCCCATAGATATTCAATCAGACTAAGCCAATTCGATAACTCTCCGAGGAAGTCCAATCGCACCATGGACTGAGCTGGCAGAACTGTTCACGAGATCTATTCGCCTAGGAAGATCAACTCACTCTATGGCTGAATTGAGTGGTAGAGGCATCCCTAGCAAGCTACACAGGAAAGAGATTTTATAAGGAACAGTTCAAATGGAGGTGGATGAGGATAATATCAAATATAACGCTCATGTCACAAGAAGAGAATGGAGATAGATCGAGGATCTCTTGGGATCCGAGTGTAGTGAGTACTTGATTTATAATGCATGAGCAAGCCTCTCTATAAATAGAGGTGACCATTGTAATTTCAAGAGAGGATCCCCAAATTTTAGAAAAAGCTCATTTTTTTTCTTTTATTTCTCATATTTCTTAGCTCAAAGCATTGTTTCAGATCTTTTGTTGGTGGTATGGATGCACAAAACAAATCAGGATCCAACAATAGTCTTGGCTATCTTCACTGCAAAGATCCCTTGCTGATATTAACTTATTTTGCAAATCAATTAACCTTGTTAAAACTGTCCATGATTTTTTGTGTTGGTAATGCTATATATTAATTATTTTTGGGTTGCCTGCTATTTATGCAGATCATTCGCTCCGGTTAATTCCTTTTGTTTCCTTCTTTTTATTTCCATCAACGAAGTAATTTGAAGTTTTGTAGCATCTTATCTCAAATTTTGCTCTCGTTAAGGACTTTTTTTGTGATGATTTTTGTACTTAATGCCCGGTATGGATATCACCTGTTTAGGATTTTTATGTCGATTCAATATTTTCACAGGCATATAACACACACAGGTGCACAAGTTTCCAGTTTTTATATGACTGCATGCTTGTGAATATGAAGGGTTTTAAATGAGTTGTCTGCCTGTGGTTGCAGTGGACTTTTTATCCTTTCATTTATCATAGCAAACGCTTCTACACAGTTCTTCTATGGCGTAGAGTGTTGGCAATTTTAGTTGTAAGTTCAAATTAACATAGTTCATCTATTATATTGCCATCATGTACTTTGTTTCTTACAGATGGAGATTATTCCTGCAGACTTGCCAGGCTTTGAGAATTATCACATTCTACTCTACGCATCTTCCAGGTCCAAACTATCATTGCCGCGAGGTAATAATATATGGAGAAATTGTTAGATTGCCAAATATTTTTGCGGAACTCATTTACTGATTGACATGGCAATAGTTTTGCAACAACTTGCTATAGAATTTCTGGCTATTGACAAATGAGCCAGTCAAATGATCATAGGATTTATTCAGTTTGGCTTCCAACTTACCTAATTTATATCAGGAAATTGAATATGAAACATAAAAGAAAATATTTTCTTATGCTAATATACCTTTCTAATAGAATCTTTATATGAAGTGCAGGGTTCAAAGTATGCCACACTTACACCTGAAAGAGTATTAGATATGTTTCTCATTAATGGTATGCCATCGGTTTTCAATCTGTTTCTATCAAGAATAGGAGCTCATCGTTCAATGGACATTTATTGTTGCTTTTATTTGCAGTACGAGGGGTCTTATATGGCTGCGGCGATTTGATTTTTTCATCACATATGATATTTACGCTGGTTTTTGTTCTCACATACTATAAGTATGGTTCTAAAAGGTATAACCGTGCTAAACTATTTGATTTGGTCTTTGTAGTGCTATTGGGCTTTGTCATTTATTGGTTATTTCTACCCCCTTGCTTTTTACTCTTTATAGACATGGCCTAACCCCAATGACTTGTGTGCATCTACTGTTTCGTTTATGTTTTGAACATTTCTTGTGTTATTGTAGGTTTCTTAAAATGCTTGCATGGTTGATGGCAGTCATACAAAGTCTTCTTATAATAGCTTCGCGGAAGCATTACAGTGTTGATGTTGTGGTTGCATGGTTAGTTAATTAGTCATAAATTTCATTGCATTATTTTTACATTGAAATGTTTTCGAGTCATTTAACTTAAATTGCTTCCATGCTAGGTATACTACAAGCTTGGTGGTGTATTTTATGGAGACAAAATTAACAGGTTTCGCCTTGTGTTCTTCTTTTGCTGCTCTCCTGGATTCTGGATCTAGTTGTCAGTGTAATTAAATTTGTATAATTACAGAAATGCCTGACCGTACTAATGGAAGCCAACCATTGCTTCCAGCAGTTGCTAAAGAGAAACAAGACAAATCGAAGGAGGAGACCCATAAGCTGCTGAATGGGAATGCAGTTGATGTACTTGATTGGGTGAATATCTTCAACATGCAATTGTCTCCTCCATTATATTAATCTATAGGATATATTTTGGTCCAGAACTTCAGTTAATTGTCAGTCACACTTTCTCATTCTTGAATCGAGTTATTGCTGGCTGATTCGTTATGTGCCGCTTAAAAATAAATTCTAGCTAGGAGAATATCCATTGTGGATAAAAGTGTCAAAATGGTCCCTTCACTCTTTACGAGGGTACATTTTTAGTCCCAAAGTCTATAAAAATATCAATTTAGTTCTAGATTCTCTTAATAAAGACAAATAATCTGATACTAATCATAACGAAAATCAGCGAATAAATTGCAAGAAATATTTGGGCAAACCTAAATTGGGGCTAATTTGATTATTCTCCTAGCAAACAAAAAAGATACAATGATTGATCTACAATTTGAGAGGTAGATCGACTCTCGCCGCTAGGAACAAAAAGACGATAAGAAAATTGCAAGAATCAAAACAGGAAAAAAACCTTAACTATAATAAAATACCCCCAAACACATTCAAAATTTTCCTTTGAAACACATTCTAATTTTTTTCCCAAAGCCCCTCTTAATTTTTCTCATTGCACACGTGATTAGGGGCTTAACTGGAATCTTCCTAGGCAAAAAAGAGGTTTTCACTTCCTAGGTTGGCCAGCCAGTTGGTCCGGCTGGGTCGGGCCAGTCAAGAAAGGACTGACGTAAAAATACTACCCTCCTAACGAAGAGCATTGTCCTTAAGGTGGAATGTTGGAAACTACTTTTGGATCACTTCTTAAGCTCCCAAGTTGCTTGATAATTTGGCATATCTTTTTAATTAATTAACACCTCATTTGCCTTGGTCATATCTAGGCGTGCCCCTTCTACGTCCAAAGATTCCAAAACCACCTCCTTGTCCTCTGTCAGCGTCAGAGATAGTAAAGATGTGATTGTGTGGTCTTCAATAGCACGCCTCAACTGTGATTCCTGAAATACTAGATGCAATGATGATGATGGTGATAACCTCAGACAGTATGCCACTGCTTTAATGCATGCCACCATCTCATATGGCCCAAAATATAGAGAGGAAAGCTTCTCGCTCCTCCTGATCAGTTTCTTATGTCGTTAAGGTCTCAAGTTTAAATAAACCATGTCCTCGGGCTCAAATAAATTATACCTCCCTACTTTCTCCATCAGCCTTCATCAGCATGATCTGCTGAGCCCTCAGTATTGGTCTACATTGTATACTGGTGTAATGCTATTCCCATAATATATAATGTGAGGTGGATCCCGTTCATACAAAAACAATGAAGGAGTGGTCTGTGCTGAACATGGTATGAGTATTATACTACTACTCAACCCAAGCAATCTACTTTCTCAATGCCTCGACGTATCTGATAAAAAATAACATAGGTGTGTCTCTGCACTTCTGTTGATCACTTCCATCTGGCCATCTGTTAGGGGATGATATATTGTACTCCTCTTTAGGGTTGTCCCTTATAATTTGAATAGTTCCTTCTAGAGATGGTTGAGGAAGGCCATACAAACGAATCACTTCTCGTAATAGCACAATAGCGACTGAGATAGTAGTGTAAGGTTATCACAATGGAATGGAATGTGCTACTCGCTCAAGCAATCAACAACCACCAATATCATAGTAAATCTCTCTTATCATGACAACCTCTTAAACCTTCTCAGGTAAAGCTAGGGGTTATAGTAACTCTCCCGGTACCATAGTAAAATATGTGTTGTTGGCACACAACGCATCTCACCTTCATGTTCTCTACATCTCTCTGCATCCCCACCCAATTTAGAGCTATCGACAGTCTACTGTATGTCTTTTGTGACCGTGAGTGCCACTAATCACATTGACATGAAACTCATGGAACAGTTTGGAGATTTACCTTGATGCCTCGGTAACACAAATCATCCTTGATAGAGTAGTTGTTGTCCCCTAAATCATATCCTGGATGACTCTCTGGATCCTGTAGCAACTCTACCCCAATCTTTCTCAGCCTCTTATCATGTTTACTTTGCTGGCTCAATGCTTCCTAATCTAAAAGTTGGGGCTCGTCCACTTTCTTTGATAGTGCATTCACGCCTTATTCTCTAGTCCTGGGCGATATTGGATCTCAAATTCATATCCAAGTATGCTTGATAATCACTTCTGATGCTCCTTATTCATCATCCTTGCTTCAATAAATACTTCAATCTCCTCTGATTTGTCCTAACTTTAAAGTGTTGCCCCAATAGAGAGGAATGCAACTTCTAAATGGCCAAGGCAATAGCCATCAACTTCCACTTGGAAACGGACTTCTGCTTTTTACGCAATAAGTTGTTGATCCTGTAAGAGTAATGCACTCGATCCATAACTTGAAACGCCCATTTCTATCACAAATGACTTGTTACAGTCTGGATGTACTAATACTGACACACTAGTCATGCCCCTCTTTAATTGTTTGAAGGCATGTCTCTCAACTTCCCCCCATTTGAAACTACATTTTTCCGCTGCTCCGTCAACAACCATGCAATAATATGCCATACTCTCATAAATTTTCAATAATATCCAGTGAGTCCTAAGAAACCTCTCAACTCCTTCAAGTTTTTATGCAAAGACTAGTCCAACATAGCATCAATCTTAGACAGGTCCACTCTTACCCCTGCTGTGGTCAACATAAGCGCTAGGTACTCCACCTGTGTCCATGCAAAGGAGCATTTTTTTTAGATTGATGCACAGTTGATGCTCTCTCAAAGTCTCAAGTACTGTTCTCAGGTATCTCATATGCTCTGCCTTCGTACGACTGTAGATCAAGATGTCAAAAAAACACCAGTATGAACTTCATGAGATAAAGCTGAAAAATCTTGTTCATGAGGAACTAAAATGTGACTTGAGCGTTGGCAAGACTAAATAAAATTACAAAAAACTCATAATATCATGCATGAGTTCCGAAAGTTATATTGTGCACATTGTTGGCTTATTCCTGATCTGATGGTATCTCGACTTCAGATCAATCTTCGAGAAGGTGATTGCTCTAAAAAACTCATCTAACAATTCATCAATCACCAGAATAACAAAATTGTTCAGTATAATTTCCTTGTTTAGAGTCATGCAATGCACACAAAACTTTTAGCTACCACCCTTCTTTTTCTTCTCCAATAAGACTGGACTAGTAAAAGGACTCATATTGGACCCAATAATCCCTGCCTCGAGCATCTCCCTAATCAACATCTCTATCTCATGCTTCTGAATCAGAGGATACTAGTATGGTCTAATACTGATAGGAGGAACCATTTCCTTCAATCAATGGTATGCTCGTGCTCTCTCGTTGGTGGTAACCAACTAGGCGGTCGAAAGAAATGTCAGAAAACTGCTGTACAAACTGCTGAACACACTTGGGGAACTTTATTGACTCTGTATCTTGAATCTCTTCTAGACTCTACAACTCCACCAAATAGCTCAGTACTGCTCCCCATATTGTCTTGACCATGATTTTGAGTGAGACCTTGGTTCTGTACGAACTAGCATCTCTTCTCAGCACCACAATCCCCCCTTCCACCCTTATCTCAATGGTCAGAGATTTCTAATCCACCATTTTCTCTTTGATCATCTATAGCCACTTCATCCCTAGAATCACATCAGTACTTTCTAAGTCTAAGGGAAGGAATTCCTTCACCTTCTGTATGCTTTGCAATGTCAACACCAATCCTCGAAAAATTCTTCGGCTTTTTTCCACCTTCTCAGCCCCCATCATTACCCCAAAACTTTCTATATTTACCAACTTACACTCCAACTGGTCCACGATCTGATTTGAGAAGAAGTTGAGTGGCCCCATTATCAAACAACACTATTACATGTTAGTCTCATATCTTTCACCTCACATTTATTGTGTGATTTAGAGTAAATCCTGCCACTGAATTGAGTGACAGCTCCGCTAAATGAACATGTAAGTGCTCCTCTCCCTCCACCGCTTCTTCCTCCAACTTTTCACTAACTCCTCCCCATCACAAACTGTAAAGGCGTGGAGCGTGTAATCTTTGCATTGGTAACATGATGCATACTCTCATCAATCCCGAAATATAATTCCTAATGAAATTTTCCTCTGCTTCAGAAATCCTCCTCAGCTTTCCCAACAATAATTCAAAATTTTCCCTAAACTACACGACGGTCCACTCTTGAGCCAAGGCAAAGAATTACTCTGTGCAGGTCTTCTTTTTGAATGGCTCGGACACGTTCTAACAATCAATTCTTAAATTCCTCCCACGAGCTCATCGGGTATCTAAACTCCTTTCACTAAAAAAATGTTAGGGCTTTCCCTTCTAAACATAACCCTGCGGCCATGAACTTTCCCTTCTCCTTTAGCTCATTCATCATGAAATATTATTCCATCTGGTGCACCCAACCATGTACGTCTTCCCCCATAAAGTTTGACATCTTCAACTTCCTAATCCTAGCATCTCCATCCCTCCCCCTCCCCCTCCCCCTCCCCAATGTATCTAAACTGAAAATCCTTCATTCCCATTTCTCTTGCATAACCAATTCCCACTGTTTTGGCACTTCCCCTTCCAACAGAAATCCTTAATCCACCCCTCATCGAAACTGTTGGGGGATGTTTTTGCAGTTTGAAATACTGATGAGATTTTGGATTGTATCTCAATAAGCCTCCCCATCATCTTCTCCAGACCCTCAAATTGGTTTTCCATGAAGGAAAACCTTTCTATTATGGTTGAGAATATTTCATCACTGCCATTGTCGGGTCCCAAGCCCCATATGTGAAAAGTGGGGGGTTGTGTTAGGTAGTCGACAACTAACGTAAAATTTATAAAAAAATGATGACATAAATCCTTTTATTTATTGTGTAAATGCTAGTTCATCCCCTGAAAGCGATGTGTTGTATGACCTAAATACAGTGAAAAAGGGTGCAAGAGCCACTACATCGACACTTT
Source organism: Phalaenopsis aphrodite (assembly GCA_003013225.1). NCBI lineage: Eukaryota > Viridiplantae > Streptophyta > Magnoliopsida > Asparagales > Orchidaceae > Phalaenopsis > Phalaenopsis aphrodite. Next base: position 1,606,330 of record NEWO01000097.1, read on the forward strand.
GGTTTTGTGTCAAATAAGCAAAGCTTCTCACATTACGGACGGATGTAGGTAAATAAGTTGTCCATGAACTAATATTATGATGTGAACTTGGAATATAAGTACTCCCACTGGTAATTTAAGAAAGATAAATATCTTCTGTATTCAAGAAATTAAGTGGGTTGGAGAAAATATTAAGGGGATTGGTAGCTTAGATTTTAAACTTTAGTATTTTAGAAGGAGTCACAATAGAAATAGTGTAGGTGTAATTATAGATAAGAGTTTGAAATATAATGCTGTAAAAATTAATAGAATTGATGATAGAATTATAACCCTTAAGATTGTTGGTGATATTTAAACTTTAGTATTTTAGTAGGAGTCACAATAGAAATAGTGTAGGGTAATTATAGATAAGAGTTTGAAATATAATGCTGTAAAAATTAATAGAATTGATGATAGAATTATAACCCTTAAGATTGTTGGTGATATTAAGATTTTTAATATTATAAGTGTTTATGCTCCTAAAGTAGTTTTAGATATAGGTTCCAAAGACAAATTTTGGAATGACCTAGAAGAATTAATATAATTGATATCTCTTGAAGAAATAATTTTTATTGTATGAGATTTAGATGGACATATTAGTAGAGTGGAAGAGGATTTTAGAAATATTCATGGAGACTACAATTTTAGAGTGATTAATGAAGAAGGTAAAATTAAATTAAATTTTCGTTTAGCGTATGATTTTATTATTGCTAATGCTTTATTCAAGAAAATAGATGAGCATATTATTACTTGTAAGAATAGATCTAATAAAACACAAATTCATTATTTTTTTATGAGACGAAGAGATCGTCGAGAATGTAAAGATCGTAAAATCATTCTAAGTGACAATTGAAATAGCCAACATTGATTATTAGTTCTGGATTTTAAGATGAAGAGTTGTAAACTAAAGCATACTATAAATCATTGTCATAGAATTAGATGAGAGCAGCAAAAAAAAAATTATTTGTATGAGTAAACTTCAAGATTTCTAGATTTGAGATGTTTATGAAAAAAAAAATTATGTGTGAGATGAATAACAAAATTATTAAATTAGTGACAAAAGTTGTACTTGGAGAATAAAAAAGAAGTTTTATAAATAAAATTAGTTGGCAGTGAAATAATAATGTGCAAGAAAAGATAAAATTTTTAAAATTGTGTTATGAAATTGTTTAACGCAAAAGCTTAGAAGAACTGGAAAAAATATAAAATGTTTCATATAGAGTCTAAGATAATAATCCGTGTCGCTAAAAAATTTATTTTTGGCGATCTTTATAATAGATTAAATACTAAAGATGGTGAAAAATATATGTATAAACTAACCAAACAAAAGGAAAAGGGAAGCAAAGAATTAATCAAGTAAAGTTTATTAAAGATGAAAAATCAGAAAATATTTTTTTGGAGAAAGATATTCAATATATGTGGGTGAGTTATTTTGATAAACTTTTTGGTGAAGCTTCTGAAAATATGATGAACTTTAGTGATCTCAATATCTTCAATACTAATAAAATGTTTTATTTTTGTCGTTTCATTAGGAAAAAAGAAGTTGAGGAGGCTTGAAAGAAAATCAACGGCAGAAAGTCTATAGGATCTGATGATATCCCAATTGTATTGTGTAAATATTTAAGTGATTTGAAAGTTTTTTGGCTTACTAAACTTTTTAGTACTATTTTAAAAACTAAGATTCTTGAGGGGAGGAGGAAGAGTATTTTGGCCCTTATTTTTAAGAATAAAGGGGATGCACAAGAGTACGCATATTATAGATAAATTAAGTTGATGTGTCATACTTTAAAATTATGAGAGAGTAATTGAACATATTTAAGACGTGTTACAAAGATTTCTCATAATCAGTTTGGATTTATGTCGGACAAGTCTACTATGAAAGCTATACATTTATTTAGAGGTTTGATGGAGATGTACATGTTGTGAAAAACGACGACAATAAAATGAAAAATGGAACGAGTAAAATTTTATATAGAAAAAACACCAGAGCGACACATAGATTTACGTGGTTCGGCAAATTTGCCTACGTCCACGAAGCTGCAGAGGATTTTATTTCTTTGAGGAATTACACTATCGAGTGCCTCGACGTTTACAAGAAAATCTCTATTTTCTTCTCTCCCTTTCTCTCTCTCTCATTTCCTCTGTTTCTCTTAGCTCTCAAGAGGACTTGGCTTGGCTTTGCTTGGCTTAACTTCTTCTTTAAGCCAATAGAGGTTATTTATAGAAACCATAAGAGCGGTAGGTGGGATATGGTAGGTGAGCGGTAGATGGGAAAGTAGGTGAGCGATATGTGAGATTCTTAATTAGAAAGTTAAATTTAACTTCGGTGGATCGGGTCTCCATATTACTCAACAATTTTCCCAATTGGAGATTGAGACACTAGCTGCATCATCTACTAGTTGTACTGACCTTTTCTTCAAACATGATATACTCTACCTCTGCAACTCGAAGCCCCTGTCTTCATGTCAGAAGACCAGCTGCAGTTGAGCACAACTTCAGCTTCTCACGCGTAACACCCTCAGTTGACATATCACCGTCAACGTAACCTTGTACCACCAAGCTCTTTCATGGGTTACTCCTGTATCTTCTTATAACTCTCACCGCATGAGCAATATCCTGGCCCTGCTGAAAGCCCTTTTCAACAAGTCCAGTCTTGTACCTCTTACTGCCACCAAGCGCAGTCTTCAGCCGGTACACCCACTTGTTGTGCAATGCCTTCTTCCTTGGTGGAAGTTCTGTCAGCTCCCAAGTCTGATTCCCTGGCAGGGAATCTCTCTCCTCCTTGGTCAACTTCCACTTGCTCGAATTCTCATCTTGCAAGATTTCTTTATAAATCTTTGGTTCTTCACTATTGTCTATACAAGGTCCGGCTTTCTTGCATTTGACGCTCTACCACTTTTTAGGAAATTGACCTTCTTATGCTTCCTCATAATGCATCGCTGACTCACGTGTCATCGCCAGAGTAAATTTATAGTCATATATAGTGTGTTAGTTTTCTTACCCTGAGCCAGTACTAATGCTTCTTTGATAACCTTCCAGGTGTTATCTGAGAACACTACCGAATAACTACCATTATTGAGCTGCCCAACAAAGATGAGGTTTTTCTTCAACTCAGGAACGTGTCTGACTATTTGCAAAGTCCATTTGCGCTTATTAGGGAGTGCAATATCAACGTTTCTCATCCCCACCACATCCAAAGTTTTTTCATCAGCCAGATATATCTTCCCAAAGTTACCTGCAACATAATTTCGTATTAACTCCCGACGGGAAGATGTATGGTAGGAAGCCCCTGAATCCAGTATCCACTCATCAATAGAACTGTGAACTGTCAGAAATAGTGCATCCTGTATTTCTTCAATTACAATGTTAGCGTCATCATTCTCTTCTTCTTAAGATTCCTGCAGTTTCCTTTTATGTGGCCAGTCTTGCCACAATTTCACCAGGTTGTCTGCTGACCAGACTTTAATTTTGATCTTCCTCTGTTTAAGTTCCTGTCATGTGATCTCTCTCTGGAATCAAAATTCAGCGCCGAACTTGCGTCGAACTTGAACACGAGGCATCGTCAGAATCTTTCCTGCGCACCTCCTCAGCCAAACTCAAATCACGAATATTTATCATATTTCAGCTTAGATTTACCTGCAGAACTACTAACTGCCATCCTCATGGTTTCCCAACTATTTTACAATGAAACCAACAATATCAGCTCACGCATCTCATCATCAAAATCAATTTCAACAGATGACAACTGATTTGTGATAGTGTTAAAATCGTTTAGGTGTTGAGCATTAGACACATCTTACACCATCTTCAAGTTGAATAACTTTTTCATCAGATGCACTTTGTTATTCGCCGATGTTTTTTCATACATGCTTGATAAAGCCGCCATGAGATCTGCAGTAGTCTTCTCCTTGATTACATTGTGGGCAATAGATCTCGACAAAGTTAATCGTATAACCCCCAGACCCTGTCGATCCAACAGATTCCATTCCACCTCGTTCATCTTTTCTGGTCGTTTTTCCAATAACGGAAGATGAAGGTTTTCCCATAGAGGTGGTCCTCTATCTGCATCCTCCAGTAAACAAAATCTGTGTCATTGAACTTCTCGATCCCTGATATCATCACTTCGTCTCCGCCCATCATTCTTCCTTAGATTCGAACCTAAGCTCTGATACAAATTGTTGTGAAAAACGAAGGTAATAAAGCGAAAAATGAAACGAGTAAAATTACATGCAGAAAAAACACCAGAGCGACACACAAATTTACGTGGTTCAACAAATTTTCCAACGTCCACGGAGCTGCAGAGGATTTTATTTCTTTAAAAAATTACACACCATCGAACGCCTCGACGTTTACAAGAAAATCTCTATTTTCTTTTCTCCCTTCCTTTCTCTTTCCCTCTCTTTCTCTTAGCTCTCAAGAGGACTTGGCTTGACCTTGCTTGGCTTGGCTTGGCTTCTCCTTTAAGACAAAAGAGACTATTTATAGAAACCGTGAGAGCGGTAGGTGGGATGTGGTAGGTGAGCGGTAGGTGGGAAAGTAGGTGAGCGGTAGGTGAGATTCTTTATTAGAAAGTTAATTAAATTTCAGTGGACCGGGTCTCCACATTACCCAACAATACAAGACAGAATAAGGAGGATCTACATATGATTCTTATTGATTTAGAACAAGCTTATGATAAGATTCTAAGAGATATCCTTTTGGATAGTTCCAGAGAGGAAAGGTGTTCGTATGACTTATGTTCAAGTCATTAAAGATGTGTATAATAGAGTTGTTGCTTCTGTTTGAACAGAAGCAGGATTGTCCAAATATTTTCCTATTTCAGTTGGATTACTTCATGGATCGGCATTAAGCCCATATCTTTTTGATTAGTTATGGATGCCCTTACTGGACATTTACAAGAGGATGTACCTTAGTTTATGTTTTTTGCTGATGATATCCTTCTTGTGGATATGACTAGAGAAAGAGCTCAAGAAAACTTTAATTATGGAGGTGTACATTGGAGTTTAAAGGCCTTTGTATGAGTAGAACTAAAACTAAATACTTGGAATGTAATTTTAGTAGTAGTAGCTCTAGTGACATAGTTGTAACTATGGGTGATCAATCTATTAAAAGTTGTGAATATTTTAGGTATCTCTGGTCTATTGTTTAAAGTGATGGTGATATAGATGAGGATGTTATTAGTAGAATTCAAGTTGGTTGGTTGACGTGGAGATATGCTTCGTGCCTATTGTGTGATAGAAAAGTATTGTTTAGACTGAAAGGAAAACTTTATAAGATGGTGATGAGACTTGCAATGCTCAATAGCACATAATGTTGGCCTTTAAAAGAGAAGCATAAAATTAAGTTAAGTGTTGCCGAGGATGGGTGGCTTTACATTTCAAGATAAAATGCAAATTGAATAAATTTGTGATAGGGTCGGTGTAGCTTTTGTTGCGGACAAAATTATAAAGAGTCATCTTGGATGGTTTGGTCACATTAAACACCGACCTTCTGATGATCCGGTTACGATAGTAGATGTTTTAGATTCAACTTATGTTTAAAAAGGCAGATGTAGATCTAGAAAGTCTTTAGCATATTGTATAAAAATGATCTTAATTTATTAGTAAATATGACATGGAGAAAAAGGATTCATGTATCTGACACCACTTAATGGGATAAAGGCTTGTTGTTGTTGTTGACTTCTTCTAGTCTCACTTACAAAATATTCACATTTCTTGCTGCCATCTCTCCAAGATCTTGCATTGATATCAATCGGATATGAATCGGAACTAAAATCAACGAACAAATTACAAGAAATATGTGAGAAAATCCAAATTAGAGCTAATTTGATTAATCTCTAAGCAAACAAATAAGATACAATGGGTTATCTATATCTGAGAGGTAGATTGGCTCTTAACAAATCCTAGACGTTTCTCGGAATAAGAAGATAAAAAGAAATTTGCAAGAATAAAAACATGAAAATAAATGCTAGGTGATTAGCCCTAATAATGACCCCTAAAACATTTTCAATATTTCCCGCCAAAAGATATTCAAACTTTTCCCCCAAAGCCCCCTTAAATTCTCTCATCGCATACGTGATTAGGGGCTTAACGTGCCCCACCCAAAGGCTGGAATCTTTCCAGGAGAAAACACGTGTTTCAACCCCCTAGTCTGGGTCGGCTTGTTTGGCTTAGTCAGGCCTGTCTAGGCGAGTCCAGGAGGGACCGATATAACATAATCATGTTATCCTGGACCGGTATAACATAATCCATGGGAGAGGATTATTTGAACTCATATTAAAAGAGCCTAGGGACTAATTTGACACTTTTATGTAGTCTGGGATTAATATGACCTCCCGTAAATTTGAAAATTCACTCGTGCATTGTGGCAGTAATGAACTTAACCGTCAAATTAATGAATGCACAGACACGGGCGCGCGCACACAGACTCATGCATAAAATTTCTCATGTACATGTGCACATGCACATGTACACACATACACCCGCATGCATATACGCACACTAAACCTTAGAGAAGATATTTTGTAGTAGTAATGCTAAATATATCATGTTAGTTTACAATTTTTCTTGCTAAATCTTTTTTTGGAGTCCCATAGATAAATCTAAATTTGACATAGTAGCTTGCAGAGAAAGTTTAAAATGCTATATTGGCTTTCAATTGTAAGTCTCGTTTACTATTGCATTAGGCTTTTATGCGGTGGAGGATTTAGAGGGAGGTTTTGGGAAAGGAACACAGGTTAAAGATATTTTTGGGAAATGAACATAGAGTATTTGAGCCTTTTAGGAAAAGAACGTAGAGCTTTTTGTCTATGATATTACATATGATTTGTTACAACTTAAATCTGATTTTAGTGCAAGATATACGAGGGTTGGCTAGGACTTCAATCACAAGTGACAACTGTGGAAATTTATAATATTGTGTTGAAAATGACAATCAAATTTTTATCATAGAAATCAATTTCCATTTGAAGTCGATGCAAAACTGGAAATGAAGCTGTACAATGGCTCGCCTGATATAAATGAAAATAATTGTTTGGTGCTTTTGACACTTTTTTTTCTTATAAATATAATCATTTATAACATATTGATTTTGCCTTAAAATGTCATCACTTGCTCTTATTTTGTTTGATGTGAAGTTCAAGAGCAATGATATATTAAGAATTTCATTGTTTGGGTTCAAAGAACTGCTTAGTTTTCAACTTGACTTACTTGGACATGAAAATGAAAAGTTGGTGTGATGGTAACAATTTGGATATAAATGTGAGCAATTAGTGCAAAATTATACATGGAGTTCCATAGGCTAGTAATTGCCTTAGAAACCTTCAAGGTAGAAAATTTTATTTTCATGAAATAAATAACAATGTTTAATGGACTACATGGAGAGCTAAAGCTTTTTCTCTTGAGGTGTCTCTCAAAAGCAAAGACAGACCAATTCCATGAGGAGAATCCCAACTAAAAACAATACTGAAGGATAAAAATCCCTCAAAATAATAAAACCGATTGTGAAATGCCCAAGGAAGAAATAAGGCATGGGTAACAACATTACAATTCCCATTAAAAGCTAATAACCCACTCAAATCGAAACTTTTAGAGGCTACACCCCAAAATAGGCTAAAAGAATGAAATGGCCAAAACGTCTCACCAAATACTGGATAAGTGATGGAGCTAGCAACTCTAAAAGAGCCTAAACTTACAATGATGACTGAAGACATTATCAACATAGACGGGCGACATCCCTCAAGCTAGAAGCACTCAACAGCCCGCTCTCCTTCCTTTAGTCATTCTCCTCTCCCTTATGCCCGCCTCTCCCCATCTCTTTTTCCGCCAATGCAAACCACAAGAGATTGTACTCCCTTATTCTGCTCTGCTCCAGTCTCTAATTATACCACATGCAATAGTCACAAAAAGAGCAGTCCACCCTAACAGTCCACATTCATATTGTTTCAATATGGCATGAAAATCGATCTAAAATTAAGTACCCTTTCACATTTTTTCAAAATGCAGCGTGGAGACCTGCTTTAAATACTTGTTTATATTATTCTTACAAGGTGGGAAAATTTTGTATTGCTCTCAGACAAATACTTGAAGGTACTACTATCAAAAAGGCTCATTGTTCACGAACAACTCATTGTTATGCTCATTATATAGCTCATGTTTGAATCTTTCGTTAAGCGAGCGGAACACTAACAATTTCTTAAGCTCGAATTATAAATGAACCAAACACGACCAACCCTTTGCTCGATCGTATACAACTCATTTTAGCTCAAAATAAGAAAATTTAATATATTATTTATATAATAATATAATATATTATTTATCTTTATGTTTAAATCATTGTAGCTTGTGTGGTCATGTTGTTTTGCATTTTTTATTGCATATGAATGATGCAGGTTTGAATCCAAAGCCTTACACTATTTTTTATAATTAATTTATATGATCTTATTTTGAGTTGAACACAAGTCAAATACAAACACATTGTTCACGAGCAATTTCAAACACGAATCAATTTCAAACAAAATTTATTTCGAATGAACTGATTATGAGCCAAGCTTGAGCTCATTAAAGCTTAGCTCATTTATAGTCCTACTTCAAGGTCTATCAATGCTTTATAAGCAGGTATGTTAGAAGATTTATGGTTGCAGTGTTGCGAAATATTGAGCGTGCGTGTCTTATGGATGGTTAAGAAGCCTAGCACATCCGATGCAACCTTTACGTTGGAATGATATCAGGAGGCTAAAGTAGCATTGATTGAATGGATCTATAAGTAACAAAATTTAAATAAACATGTTGAACACAAAAATGGCTAAAATAAATAAATAAAATGCACCATAAAAAAAAACTTTACATATAACACAAATAGTGGTGAATGTGTGTTGAAAATGCAACACTCACCGAGCTTATAAGGATCATTGTGATTCACTTACTAGCAAAAATGAATATGATAAAAATTTACTAGAATAGAATCGGTTGAATTTACAAGCTTGTCAAAACGCATGAATGATCTTTTTATAGAGACGTTCAGATTTATAAACTGGAAGTGCATCTAAGGATGATTATGAGAGCCCTTTTTCAATAGCACGTGATGACATTGTGAAAAGGTAAATTTAAATACTTAAATGAGGATCAACACAAATAATTCGATATTATTTTCAGAGCACAACGAAAGCCTAGAATGTTGTAATCGTCATCAGATCCGTGACACAAATGTGCAGCTGGATAGGACAAAACAAAGGCTCAAAATGAAACGTTGCACAATTTTCACTAACCATAACATTAATGCAAACGTTCAAATTTTAGATAATTTCAAAACTTGCACGTTTCCTTGAGGTTATTGTCAACTTAAATTAATCATCTTAAAGAACATTAAAGCACGCTACAATTTGTACAAATACATCACACAAGCTCATTGAGATGCATGCGTATTAATATACGCCCACATGTGCTTAGATGTTGTCCTGAATGCTTAAATTTGGATGTTTGAGATTGATTTGTGTGGACTTGGATTATTTTAAAAAACCTTGCTCCAAGCAATATGTACGCTAATAAACTTGAATTGTTTGCATTTGCTCTTATATTATTCCAGATTCTTAAATTTGAACGTCTTAGAATGTTGTGTAGGCTGCACTAAAGTTTAAACACAAATGTAATCACTCTTGATAAGCATGCAATTCATTCCAATTTTGTAAAAGCTTCTATTTTCAAAAATCAATTCAAAACCATTAAATGATTTATGTAGTCGAGTGGGCTATATTGTCAATAGGACAAATTTGTATACTTCACTTTGGCTATTTCGATTCTCATTCTGAAAAGGATTAAGGTTGACAATGCTGAATTCTCATTGGGCTCGTCTAATCCCTCCCCTGACAAGAATTAGAAAGATAAGATTAGGCACTAGTTAGCTAGTCTAATACTGATCATAGGGATTGGAGTTGACAAAAATTAGCTCACTTAGCCTGTCCGATACTTCTTTTAAGGATCGATGTAAGCAAGATTGTTTTTTTAATTATACTTGAGTAATAGTTTTCTTCAGTAAATACAAATATAAAATTTTTAGATATTCATTAAATAATCTCCAATGATGATCACGTTGAAAGAGATTCTCAACCGGAGAATCTATTTTCAAAATTAAGTTTCAATAAATGTTTGAATAAACTCACATAATAAAATTTATGAACATGATCATTTGTAAGTGAGTCAGAGTTGATAATAATCAAAGTTATTATTCAAAATTCAATGATAATTGTGTTGAAAGTAAAACACGAGAGATCTATCTACAAAATAAAATTTTAAATTAAAAAAATAAAAAAAATATTTAAATAAAATTTTGTTACTCAGTGTTAAAATCACCGGTCCCAAGCCCGGATGCGAAAAGTGGAGGGTTGCGTTAGGTAGTCGACAGCCAGCGTAAAACTTGTCGAAAAAATCATGACATGAATCCTTTTGATCATTGTGTAAGTGCTAGGGCGTCCCCTGGAAGCGACGCGCTGTATAGCCTGAATACAGTGAAAAGTGTACATGGGCCGCTACACCGGCGCCCGGGTGTAGTGTTAAATAAGCAAGGGTTCCCACATTACGGACGAATGCGGGTAAAGAAGCTAGTCCATGAAACTAATGAAACTAATATTAGGATAGGTTCTTGGAATATAGGCACTCTCAATGGTAAATTAATGGAATTAGTTGATATTATGATTCATAGGAAAATTAATATCTTATGTATTCAAGAAACTAAGTGGGTTGGAGAAAAGGCTAAGGAGATTGATAATTTAGGTTTTAAACTTTGGTATTCTGGTAAGAGTCGCACTAGAAATGGTGTAAGTGTAATTATAGATAAGAGTTTGAAAGATAATGTTGTAAATATTAATAGAGTTGGTGATAGAATTATAGCCCTTAAGATTATTAATTATAGATAAGAGTTTGAAAGATAATGTTGTAAATATTAATAGAGTTGGTGATAGAATTATAGCCCTTAAGATTATCATTGATACTAAAATTTTTAATATTATAAGTGTTTATGCTCCTCAAGTAGGTTTAGATACAGGTTCTAAAGATAAATTTTGGAATGACTTAGAAGATTTAATACAAATGATACCTCTTGAAGAAAGAATTTTTATTGGAGGAGATTTAAATGGACATGTCGGTAGAGTGGTAGAAGATTTCAGAAATATTCATGGTGGCTACGGTTTTGGAGTAACCAAAGAAGAAGGTAGAGCTATTTTAGATTTTGCTTTAGCGTATGATTTTGTTATTACTAATACTTTATTCAAGAAAAGGGATTAACATCTTATTACTTATAAGAGTGGATCTAATAAAACACAAATTGATTATTTTCTTATGAGAAGAAGAGATCGTCGTGATTGTAAAGATTGTAAGGTAATTCCAAGTGATAATTTAAATACCCAACATCGTTTATTAGTTTTAGATTTTAAGATTAAGAGTTGTAAAATAAAAAATACTAGGACTCATCATTGCAGAATTAGATGGAGAAACTTAAAAGACA
>NEWO01000097.1:1617958-1637550 GCA_003013225.1 Phalaenopsis aphrodite
ATGGTTTGGTCATATTAAACGTCGACCATTAGATGATCCGATTAGGAGAGTAGATGTTTTAGATTCGACTTGTGTTAAGAAAGGCAGAGGTAGACCTAGGAAGACTTGGGCTTATTGTATTAAAAATGATCTTAATTTATTAGAACTAAATGAAAATATGACACTAAATAGGACGCAATGGAGAAAAAGGATTCATGTGGCCGACCCCACGTAGTGGGATTAAGGCTTTGTTGTTGTTGTTGTTGTAGTGTTAAAAAACAAATTCTATCTACTCTTTGCAATTGTTTACCGAGAGATACATTTTACATTAACCATCATTCACAAAAAAATAATATCGTATTTAAGAATACTGTGTTCACACTCAAACTAATCTCATGTTAATAAGGATATTACCTAAGATTTGTATTGCATTCACTCAAATAATCTTCTGGCCATTTGACAAAATCACAAAACTCCAAATTTTTAATTATAATTAAGTATCATTTATTTATTTGTGTCATCTAGTATTCTAATTTTCCTAGATTTTTTCAAGCACTCACTTCTCAAAAACAATGTTTTCATCCTCATATTTCTAGAATCCTTTTGAATCAATAAAATTGCTAGTATAATGAATATCAACTAGTTTACTCGGTAACTTCTCTGGAAGTAAACATCAAGATTTTGGGATGGAATATCTTTCCCATCAAATTTATATTTGGCACTCATAATTTCTTAAGAATAGTAATGGAAAAAAAAACCATTGTGGTGAGGTTTTCCGCATGTCTTTTAAATTCATTTTTTTTACTGAGCTTATGCTGCAATACTAAGATCACCATATATTATCTAACATTTTTATCAAATATTTTTTCGGATTGGATTTCAGAGGTATAGAACTCAGCCGAATGGGAAGCATGTAGAAAACAGTAACAATGTACATTCTGAAGCAACAAAGAATGGCAGGCACATAGGTGATGCCTCACAGGTCTAGAGCTTGATGACCAGTTGTAAATCACTTCATGTCTTCTCCAGATCTTCCATGACCATTGCACGAATCTTGAAGCATGCCGAACATGTTAATCAAGTAATACAGGCGGCAGCTTCTTTGGCTGTTCTGGTAACCATTCCCTAAACGAAATTTGTATTGCATTTTTTGAAGCTGAAATCTTTGGTAATTCGTTAACATGAAGCAGAAGTCAAGTGGTTATCTCCCTTATACTTCTCCGGTTATGATTTCTGCTGTGGCTACTGAGTTTAGTGCAGTGGCAATTTATATGCCGTTGAATTTCATTTTTCTATGTCCATATATTGTGGGTTCGGATTATTCACCATCCGATCTCATCTAAACGCTGAGGATTTAATTCGGATAAAACTGATGTGGTTTTGCAAATTTTGGTTAAATTAAGGGCTCGTTTGGGGTAGCTTATAAGTGCGGGGGCGTTTTTTAGAACGCTGCAGGCTTTTTGTCTGCTTATCCCAAAACGCGTTTTCATCTTTACAATAGGTTCAGACACGGGCTGCATTTCAGGATAATTTGCTCCAAACACACCTTAAATCTTTACTTGTTCTGATGGGGTTGGACGGCTTATAATTGGGCTCATGCGGCTGTTGCTTCAATTTTAGAATTTTAGAGAATTTGATCCTATCCCTGAGACCTATGGAGCTCCTCTTTCTATCCTGAACTAAATCTTTTGATGATTTTTGTAGGAAGCAAATTGAGCTTAAAAAATTTTGAGTCAGTCAATTTGTATGTATATGATTTTAATTTTTTGTACTGATGGAACTCCTCTCTCCCACTTTTTAAATATAAAGAAAATTATGAAAATGAAGAGATTAATTGCAGAGCAATTGAAATTGAGAATAATAAAAATGTGATAATAAACAATGAAAAACCTAATTTATTGTAATTTAAATATGATCTACCATTACTGATTTTATTTTTCAAACCATGGAGGTGTTTTTTATAAACAAATTAAATTCAAAGTTTCATTTATTACTTTGAAGAAAAAATGTCAATATTAGATGTAAGACGTAATATTCAACTAGCGTATATTCAAATAGCTTCAATATTTGTTAGGAATGATGGTGTTCATCCAGAAGTACACTAAAATAAAATAGAAAACGATTTCCGAAGGGATATAAAATAACAGAAGTCCATGATGCACGGATGCTATGATTTGGCTTAAAGTAAGCTTATCTCCATGATTGCATGAGCTTCAAATAATATAGTATGCTTAAAAATGTGTGCATAAATAAACCGTTGGAGATGGTATCATTTTGTCTAAGAAAACAAGATCGAATAACCTGTTATTGCATGAGTTACTCTCTTCTCCTTTGTAATATAGGAGTCAAAATAAGAGAGATTCTTAATGTGAAAGAAGAATTTTTGGTAATAAAACTAAAAGTAATGACATTTCTATGTCCTTAAAGAAGTTCAAAGGCTACCCTATCCTTAACACAAAAAAATTCATTCTTTCCTTCTTTGGTTGCACATATCCATGAGTTGCGCAAAAAATACTTCATGATTTATTTGAAGAAAATGTAGCAAAAAAAATTCATTAAACTTAAAAATATAAAATTATAAGAGTTTAAATAATAATATGAGAATTTTGACAAAGTTCTTCCCCTTAAAATTTTCTTACTTCGCTTTTAAGTGCATTTCTTCTCAATGCCACTTCCTTATAGAAGCTCTAACTCTCCTTCACTTTTTTGCACACACACACAAACACACACACACACACACACACACACACACAATCCACTAAGGGCTTTTTGGAGTAGTTGTAACAGTTTAAAAAAGAGGTTAAGTTGTGGTGGAGAAAATAACTTCATAAAAAGTTACGGTAAGAATCATAAATTTACATTTTTTCCAAAAATTAGACAACTGATTTCTTACATCCACCGCATTTTAATAGCTTGGGTTGATAAAAATTGCTTCTCAACACATAAATTTCTAGAAATCAACAAGAAATATTTCTCAAAATAGACTTGTAATGGCAGTTTGAAAAGCAAAACAGACAGAAAATTGTCCTAAATAAACTCTAATTCTCACACTATAAAACAACCTTCTATCTCACACACATTCATTAATGTCCCCACACTATCGATATAGATTCTCCTTCAAAATGTCTACAACCCATTGTGCAAGACCCTACGATTAGTTCCAAAATTGCTCCAAAACTTTTACTATTAGGCCATCATTTCATGACATTGTATTATGCGGTGTTGAAGCGCTGCTTGTAGTGTTGCAATGACAAACTTCAGTACCCACACTAAACTCTCTAACTTTTGAGTTATTTTTGGCTTGTTATAGCACTAAAGCTCCATGCTCCATATATTAAACCTTCCAATATCTCTCTTTGTTGCTGTGAAATTATAGGCCATGATTAAGGCACAAATATCTCAAAATTTTTAGCATTTTTTTTTACATTTCAATGACCATGGTGTCGAAAATATGGCACTAAGGTGCCATATCTTGCACTACAATGCTTAGACACCACACTCTTTATTTCCTTGGCCATTGTTTGCTCTTGATGGTGATATAGTGATGTTAGATATAGTGCTTAAGAAACATATTTAGTTTCCATAATATTTTCTCGCTTTCTTTTCTTATGAATGTCTATGATAGAAATGATGTAATTAGAGATAATAAATAAATAAAAACACAATTATTATTTAGTTTACTTAACTCACTCAATAATATCCTAAACTCATAATATTAATTATTCTGAAATAATTATATGTAATGCTATAATTTTCTTAAGTTATTAAGTACCAATGAACTTTGAAATTTTTAAAAATAATCAAAAAAATAAATTTTGATGAAAATTAGACTAACAAACAAAATCATTAATCATAAATAATAAATCATAAGTTAAGTTCTTATTTTGATAATAATTACAAGTTAGTAAACACTCATTTTGTCAAATCAAGTTGCACTTTTGATATTACCAAATATTTATATCCTAGTTTTAAAAAATATTTTTGATCTACGATTTCTTACTGAAGCATCAAGAATATGACAAATCAAGCTTGAAAGAAAAAAAATATATATGTGACAATAGTCTTTCTTGAGTTCTTTTTTTTGTGGTGATAATTCATTAAGCACTTTTTAAGTACTTTTTTATTTTAATTTTTCGAACAATAAACATGAAACTTATTTTTTCTTTTAGCTCTAGCTAGTCATGCATGATAAGAAAGTATTTACTTTCCTAAAAAAAATTACACATTTTTATTAGAATAACACTTTGCTTTTAAACTTTTAAATGGTAAAAATAGATCATCCAACAAAATTGAAAGTTGTTAACAAGTTGTTTTACATACATCATTTTCAAAGTCTAATTTGTTAGTTATAGTGAATGTTGGAGTTATCCTTCTTTCAATCCTTTTTTCTATTTCTTTTTATTTCTTGTTGATATTTATTTCCTTAAATTCTTCATTTCCTTTTCCTTTTTTCACATTTATTTTTCAATCATTAACCAAAAAAAATTTGTGAAAGCATATATATTTTTAAATTTTGAATGCTAAAAAATGTTGAAATCTATTCAACATTAAATAATAGTAAAAAAGCACTAGAAAAATAATTTAATTCATTTAAGTTAAAAATCACTGTAAAGTAATGTACCATTTAAAGCAATGTACTTAACACTACATTGGTTTCAACTTTATTTAATGGTCTACATGTCTAAAATGAAAGTCCTTAAACATTCATTTACACTTAAGCTTTCTAATCTAAGCTATAATATTGATATACAACAAATACACTAATAATTTTTTTGAGATAATATTGTGATCCTTTTTTAGCTAGTCAAAAAAATTAAGTCCTTATTAGTTAGTGCATATATGGTGTGAATCAAATTTGTGATGTTTGCTTTATAAATTTTATCCTTTATTTAATGATTTTGATGATTTTATGCTTTGGAAATGTGCTTTGGTTGTGTTTCTAGGGATACTAGGGTTGAGCACACTTCATGCAGCTTAAAAAGAAAAATTGACCAAAAAGAAAAAAAGCTACCCCATGCTTAAAGTTGGCTCACCTATACCGCCCCACAAAAGAGGCAGGACACTCTTTCTATGGTGCACACACGTGATAGACCATAGTGGGCAGCACACCCAAATCCTTGCTTCAGTGAGCACGAACTTTTCCATGAATTAGCAAAAATGGATGGTTTTGTATATGGGTTTGAGCCTTACGAATATAAGAGAATGCATGGAAAATCAAAAGGCACTTTTCGGCTCGTGTAGGCTTTCCTCCCAAGCTTAGAAAAGTCTTCTCATTAGCCCTATGGTTTTATCCATTGGTTGTCCTTTGAAAAAGATTTATAGGGTCTCCTTAGAAGTTTGGAGAGTTGTGAGAAAATGATTTTTGTTAACTTGTATGAGGAAAATTGAAGAAGAGCTTGCATTGTACTAAGAGTATTATGTTGTATTATAAAAGGTGATTGGCTTAGTTTTGAGTTTTTTTTTGGACCATCTTATGTCGTTTCATTTAATGTTTAGAGGGAATTCTTTGTGTTTTCTTTTCTCATGCATAATAGCTAATTTTTCTTCATACTCTTGTGATGTTATACATGTGATTTTTTGTTATTTTATCCTAAAATTTTTCCTTAGATACTTTTCTATGTTTGGATTTAGATATGTTGATTGGTTAACCTTCCGGTCTTCATTTACTTCTAATCTTCAATTAGATTTTTAAAACCCCTTCTAATCTAGAACTCCCAATTCATGACTACAAGAATAAGTGTGTTGAAACACATTCACCTAGTGAAATATGTATATTGTCAGTACAAGAATATAGCCTAGATAAGGGATTAGAGGATTCTTATAAAGCCTTGCATAGTTTAGCCTTGATTGTATTATGGGGTTTTAGCTCTTATTAAGACCTCAACATAAGCTAAGGAGTACATACCCCTAGTTATTAACAATAACATGGAAATTCATAGGAAAACTATCTAGAAATCACTAGACCAGTGTCACCAGACTATGAACATTTCACTTCTGAGAAACTCCAATAACTTTAGTGTGGTTTTCTTATTCTTACATTAAGATTTTTGAACGTTTCACTTCTATAAAATTGAATCCCTTAATTTAGACTTAGCAGCTTAGTAAACTAGAGTTTCATCTATTAGAGAAATTGACTAATTTTTTTATAGAATCGAAGCATGAACTCATAATCTATATATTTACTTAATTAACATGTATGCTTGTGTGATTGATTCATTACTTTACAATAATTTTGGGCATATATTATGACATCATTACTAGGAATACAAGTCAAAGTGTTTAGTCAAGAAGAATTTTAATTAAATGATAGAGCCTGGTTTTGAAACTTGTACAATTTGTTTTTGTATTTTTGCATTTTTTTTCTGACAAATCCAAAAAAATTGCATCTTTCAAATTCTATGATGTTACATGTTGGCTGCTTGGTGTGTTTTGAATCCTCATGGTGTGTGCTGCATTTGATTAGGGTAACCTAGTTGAGAGTTCATAGTTGTATGCGTAGAACTTAATTAGTTGAGTTAGTGCCATTTGAAATTCAACTTAATAAAACCATCAACAAAGGAAATCAAAAAGTAATAAAACATGAAATACAACACTTACAAATGTCAATTCCTTAATAAACCCAGCATAAAGTTCTCAAAGAGTATGCCAACCAATTAGTTGTAGAAAATCACATGATTCTTAAGTACTCCATCATAGAAACCCCTACATTTAAACTAAAATTGAGCTTAACCTAGTGATTTAGACCAACAAGTTTGGGAGAGCACCCACAGATTATCCACACCTTCACTTGGCTTGTTTCTTAGAACTATGTGACAATTTTAGGTAAAATAACATCTTTAATAATATCATTCGAATAAGACTATTCTCTTTTTCACTTAAGAATATAGCCAAGATGTGGCTCCACTCCTTAACATCAGGATAGATTGACATCTCAAAAATTTGCAGAGAAACATGTAGGTTGAATCATACAAGTATACGTGTCAAGTAATAATAAAATTAAAGAGTATTGTGTATCAATCCCACGAGAAAAGTGTTAAGAATTAATTTGGAGGATGAATCTTTTTTTACTACACTTTTAAATCTAATTTTGTGTGATCACAAATAAGAGATGGTTATCTAAAATCTTACGTAAAAGTGAAAACTAAAGACAATGAGTTTGAAAAAAATGAAAACAACAACAGATAAATCTTATTATTCTTCAACATATGTAAGGCTTGTTTCTCTGTGATTTAGGTGATGTGCTGGTTTGTGGTTTTCTTATACTTTGCCCTACGTGATAGTTGTCAACAGAGATAGAAAGTCCTCCTTATGTTTATGCCTAGGTGCTAGGTTAAAAAAGGCTAGAATTTTTGAAGTCGAGGCTTCCTCAATCCACATGACATCCAATATATTTATTCTAATCCCCTTTCTTGGTTGCAAAACCCAATTAAAATAGGCCTATTGTTGCCCGTATTTTGTGGTTGAACATTTCATTCCTCTGCGGAACAGGCAGGAGTCATAGATCATAAGAAATGTTAACATCTTAATTGGCAAGATCAAGAGTAAATAAAACTCTATAGTTAACAAAACAAACAAAAAAAGCCCTAATTCCTCAGTAAAATGGTACAGAGAAAGAAATCGTCCAGGAAAATCATAAAAACAACATACCTTGAATCACAAAGGTGCGAATGGAAATTTAGCTACGCATGTTGGGAAGAATGCAGGAAAAATTTTTTTTTTAAAATCTTCACTGTAAGTAAAATTAAAAAGTAAAAACTAACAAAACTATTCATTCCCTCTTCTACAGCAACCAACTCCTCTCTCATATAAAAACTACAGTTTTGGAGTGACTAATGATGAGAGTAAAACCATATTAGATTTTGCTTTAGCACATGATTTTATTATTACTAATATTTTTTTTAAGAAGAGAGAGATGAACATATAAGAATGGATCTAATAAAACACAAATTGATTATTACTTTTAATTTAAAGAGATCATTGAAATGTCATTTCAAGTGAAAATTTAAGTACTTTGATTATTAGTATTGAATTTTAAGATAGGGAGTTGTAACATAAAGAATATAATGAAACATTACTATAGAATTAGATTGGGGCACCTAAATGACACAAATAAAAATAATTGTACGAGTAAACTTCAAGATTTCAAGATTTGAGATATTCATTAAGAGACTAATTCTTTGTGAGAAAAGTAACAAGTATTATTAAACAAATGACAAAAGATGCACTTAGAGAATTAAAAGAAAAAGTTTTTATAATTAAAAATAGTTTGGGGTGTAATGTGCAAGAAAAGATAAAATATAAGAAATTGTGTTACAAAAATTGACTTAAATGTAAAAGCTTAGAGAATTAGGAAAATTATAAAATGTGGGTTGTAGAGTGTCTAGGAGACGAATTTGTGATGCTAAAAATTCTACTTTTAGTGATTTTTATAATAAATTAGATGTTAAAGAAGGTGAAAAATATATTTATAAATAAGTCAAATAAAGAGAAACAACAAAGTAAATATTTAATTGAAGTAAAGTGTGTATTAAAGATGAAAATAAAAAAAAAGTGTTTTTCTTAGAGGAAGATAGATATTCAACTTAAATGAGTGGGCAATTTCGATAAACTTTTTAATGAGCTTTCTAAAAATACAATCGACCTTAGTGATTTTAATATAAATAAAATAATAAAATGTTTTATTTTTTATCTTCACATTATTAAAAAAGAAGTTGTCGAATCTTTGAAGAAAACTAAGAACGGAAAATCAGTATAACGCATGACATCTCAATTGATGTGTGGAAACATTTAGGAGATTTGGAGTTTCTCGGCTTACAAAATTATTTACTATTATTTTAAAAACTAAAAAAACAGAGTGAAGGAAGAGTATTTTGGTCACCATGTTTAAGAATACAAAGGCAGCAAAAAAGTGCGCAAATTATAGTTGGGCTGTATTGTTTGGCTCGTTTGATAGTGGCTCGTGTTTGAAATATCTTGTGAAGGGTGTGTTCGTGTTCGACTGGAATAATATTTTCCGGCTCGAATTCGGCTCGAGTTCGGCACGAAATAGGAGGAATCGGAAGGGAAAGATGTCTCGGAAGAGGAAGAGGAAGAGGAAACACTAAACTCTCGCAGCCGAAAACCTTTCGCGATTTTGAGAGGAGAAGGAGATGATTTGGAAGAGGAGAAGAGCAGCGAACACAAATGACAAACCCTAAGCTCTCGCGTCGAACGCCTTTCGCGATTTTGAGAGGAAGGAGAAGAGTCGGAAGAGGAGAGGCAACTGAACGGCTTTCGTGATTTCGAACCCGAGAACATCCAAGAGTTAGGGTTTTTTTAATTTTATACTTATATATTATATTATATTAATTATATAACTTATATTATATAAATATATTATTTATTAATAATTTGTTATATAACTAATATTTATAATTTATTAAATAATTTGTTATATATTAAATATTATAATAATTTATTAAATAATTTATATAACTAATATTAAATAAAAGTTATTAATAATTTATTAAATATAATTTGTTATATTTATATTACTAATATTTATTAATAATTTGTTATATATTATAATTTATAGGATTTAATTTTTTAAAATATGATAATTTTTTTTTTATTTTAAAAAGTTTTAATTAATTACAATTTATAATATTTAATTTTATGAATATGTATTATATGTGTGTGTATATTTATTTGTTTTCGAGCCAATTCGAGCTGAACACGAGCGAACAAATGTTTGTTCGTGTTCGCCTAGTTTATATTTCGAACTTAAAAAATTGTTCGTGTTCGACTCGTTAAGCTTAACGAACGAGCCAAACACAAGCTGCTTAACGAGCTGAACACGAGCTGTTCGCGAACAGCGAGCCAAATTGACAACCCTAAATTATAGAGAGGAATTAACTTTTAAATTATGGAAGAGAATAATTGAACGTAGGTTCAGACGTGATAAAAAGATTTCTCATAATTAGTTTGGATTTATGTCATGAATGTCTACTATGGAAGCTTTACATTTATCGATAGATTTGATGAAGAAATATCGACAGGATAAGGAGGATCTACATATGATTTTTAGTGATTTAGAAAAAGCTTATGATAAGATTCTAAGGGATTCTTTTAGAGAGTTCTGGAGAAAAAAAGTGTTGATATGACTTGTAATCAAGTCATTAAAGATATGTATACTAGAGCTATTACTTGTGTTTAAACAAAAAAAAAAAGGATTGATCAAATACTTTCCTATTACAATTGGATTACACCAGGGATCTGCTTTATGCCCATATCATTTTATTTTACTTATGGATATTCTTATTGGACAATTACAGGAGAATCTACCTTTGTATGTTATTCATTGATGATATCTTTCTTTTGGATAAATCTAGAGAAAGAGTTGAAGAAAAACTTGAATTATGGACGTTGATATTGGAGTCTAAAGGTTGTCATTTGAGAGGATCTAAAACTAAATACATTGAATGTAATTTTAGTAGTATTAACTCAAGTGGCAGAGTTGTAACTATGGGTGATCGTATAAATAAAAGGTGTAAAGATTTTAGATATTTCAGGTCTAGTATTCAAAGTGATGGTGATAAAGATGCGGTTGTTACTAGTAGAAATAAAGTTAGCTTGTTGAAGTTGAGGAATACATCAGGCTTATTATATGATAAAAAAATTGCATCGTAGATTTAAAAGGAAAATTTTATAAGATAGTGGCAAGACCTGCAATGCTCTATATCACAGAATGTTGCTCTTTAAAAGAGAAGCATAAAATAATTATAAGTGTTGTTGAGATGAGAATGCTTAGGTGGATTAGTGGCTTGAAACATAGAGAAAAAACACGAAATGAATATATCTGTGATAGGGTTGGTGCAGCTCCACTGATGGACAAGATCAGAGAGAGTCGCCTTAGAAGGTTTGGTCACATTAAATGTCAACAATTTGATGATCAGGTAAGAAGAGTAGAAGTTCTAGATTCGTCTTATGTTAAGAAAAGCAAAGGTAAACCTAAAAATACTTGAGATTATTATATAAAAATTGATTTTAATCTATTAGAGTTAAGTGAAAACATGACACTCACTAGGATGCAATGAAGAAAAAGGATCATGTTGTCGACACCACTTAGTGGGATAAAGACTTATTGTTGTTGTTGTATCAAATTAGAGTAAACTCAATATATATAAAATTCTACTTGAGCATTCAATTATTTAGGATTTTGATAAGTGACACACCTAAAAATTACATACTTTTTCATATATATTTTATGCTTAATTTTAATGATTTTTAATGATATTACACTTTAAAGGTAGTTATTTTGCATATTTTTTGTTTCAAGTACAAGAAATGAACTTTTGGAGAAAATGAAGCAAAAATGATGCAGTTTGGAGTAAAAACGAGCAAGAAAGAAAATCCTGACTTGACACATTTCGATATGTTTTTCTATGCTTAATCTACTTTACATTTCTCACATATTTTAAATGAAATTACACTTTAAATAAAAGTAGTTTTCATGCTTATTTTGTAGGTATATATGTTAGGAGCAAAACACAACTAAGACGGGGCAAAACCGAGCTGAAACGAAGCCAAACAAAGCAAAATGGTGGAGCTGCTGCGCAAAATCCCGAGAATTGGCACATGATGCGCTAGAGACAACTTCTGGCTAATTGAGGCGGATCAAAATGAATTTTGGGCGAATTTTCAAAGGGACACTTGTTCTAAACACCCCTTGGAGTGATTCAATGATCTGGACACTTTGGAAGGCTGTTTTTTGAAGAGATATGTCTCTTGGATCAATTGACATGTATTTTGAATTCAAAAGAGTTGACATTTGGATAGAATTTTGGAGGGATTTTTGAATTCATTTTGGAGAGAGACAACCTTTTATAAAAGAGAGGGAATTCTAGGGCTTGAAGAGGAGTTTTGGGGGTGAGTTTGTGTGTGCGTGTGTATGTGGCGTGAGAGAGAGAGGCAAGGGCTTGAAGATTTTCTTCAAGAATTGTAAGAGGTAAATGAATGTGTGAGATTTCTTCTTCATTTCACTTCTAAGAGAGAATTGAGAGTGTTTGTAAAGTGAGAAAGGCTTGAAGAGAACTCTAGGGTTTCGCTTGGGAATGATTGTGAGATAAGTTGTGTATTTTATTTTATTTATTTTTTAAACTTATTTTCATTAATGAAATCCGTGTTTTGTCATATCCTTCTTATGAATTCTGAGTAGTCTTCTTTATCCTTCTCTCTACTTTGAGATATGATTTTCTGAAGAATTGATTTTGTTTTATGCTGTTTTAAATGTCAATAATTTGTGATGATTTGAACCTAGATATTTATTTACTTTTCAATTTGACCAATTGAAATGTTAAAATATGTTGAGAAACATATGTTCTGAAAGGGCTATGATTTCTACAACATGGGGAGAATCACATTTGATTTCATGGGAGAGTATTTCATCCATAGAGTTGGGTGTAAATAAATAGGGAAATATACTTTGTTGGATGCAGAATTAGAGATTTTAAGGTGACAAATTAAAATCCTCAATTTGATCCAGTTGATTGGAAACTGATGCAAGATTGTTGGCCCTCAGGTGAGAGAGTAATGAGAGCTCTGGAGTGACAGCCGATATCCTTCTAGCCTAACCATGGTATTAGGGACCAAACTCTAAATCAGTCAATGTTCTTTAGACATTCGGAAGAGAGTAAATAATATGATTGCTTCTATTTGACACAAAATTGTTTTTATATATATTTTCAAATGATTTTAATTTCTTCACAATCCATATACTCATTGTAAAGGGGAATGATGTTTTCTTAAAATTGAATTCTTCTTCACAAAACTTTATTTAGTCGTAGTAAATTTAACTTTAAAGCTTAGAAATTAGTTTTTTTTTCCTAAAGAGCGACAGGCTCTAATTTTATTATATAATAAAAATAAAATACAAGCTCGGGAAAAAAGGTCCTAACACACACACCCTACAATTGCGTAAAGAAAATAAAAAAAGACCTCTCTCCAAAAGAGAAAAAAATACAACTCACCCACACCAAAAGACAAAAGACTACAATACACAAAACACCAAACTACAAAGCCCCAAAAAATGACAAAAAGCAACGAGTCAAAACAGAAAACAAAAACAAGGAGCAACAAAAAACCATCAATCTACTCAGCATCCTTTAAAGCTAAAACATCAGATTATGAGGAATAATCTTAGAAACATTAGCACCCTGCGTCTTTAATACCCAATTAGCCGCCCAATGAGCAGCCTTGTTGCCATCTCACCTGGTATGAGACCAATAAATGGATAAATGCTATGAAAGATCGAAAATCCTTTTCATCTGAATATTGATACTACAGTGATATTCTTGCTGCAAATTACAAAACTTTCAAAGAATCAAAGAATCAGTTTCCATAATGATAAGTTTCCAACCATAATTAATAGCCAACTTTAAACCAAAGACTAAAGCATCAACTTCAGCACCCAAAAGGGAATCAGGAAGCGCACCTGCCGAGAATCAGTAAATAATACCACCTAAATAGTCTCTACAAACTCCTCCAGTAAGCTTCATAAACCATGGATGCTAGCAGATAAGGAATTCCAACAACCATCAATGTTAATCTTAATAAAAGGCATCCACGATTTTTGCCACTTAATATTATAATTAATCTTATTATGAATAGAATTAAGAATATCCACAAGATGTCTCAAATGTTTCAAATTTTCAGAAATCTTAATGCTAATAGTCAAAAACTTTAGTCCTTTATATAAATAATTCAACACCAAGCTAACAGTTCTTTGCACATTGGGAACAATATTTTTAAATTTAGTACACTTAAGTTTAGAAATTAGTTTAGTAAATTTAGTTCTTTTAATTACTTTTCTGTTAGCATTCATTAAACACATCTTAACTTGTCTTTCTTACTTTAATTTTTATAGTTTGAATATTTTGATTTATGTTATTATCATAAAAATTTCCATCTTCCAAACTAAGACTTGATAGTAGTAAACTAGGATTAGGCTAAGGGATTTCTTACTGCACTTCTCTGTGGGATTGATATTGGAGTTTTTAGAAAAAACTCTCTATTACTTGAAGCGATACGTGCAATTGCATAGAACCACTAGTGTGTGAACTATTTTATATATTTTATATAACATTTTTATTTTGCATATTCAATACTTAATATAAATTGGTTCAACATTTTGGCCATATTTTTGAAAGCAAAATCACTGCGTAAATTTCGGAATGAGTCAAGTTTTTGGCACTGTGCCGGAGATTTAAATTGACATAAAACTCGCACAAAAACATCACACACCAGGTATTAAAACTAGGTTTAATTCTATCATGTAGTCCTATTTCATTAAACGAAGGATCCATAGTTTGTAATTGCTTATTCAATCAAAACCCATCTCCTTCAACACACACCCTATTTTGCCCCACTAGGTCTTGCATCTCACCCCACAACCATGACATCGCTTGCCAAATTGAGCCTCTCCTATTCATGCAACCTCGTGCTTTTGCCCATCTTCATCTTTGCATCCACTTATCTCAACCATTTGTAGCCATCAATTTTTCACAAATTCATCTGAATATTGAGGATCAATAATTTTGGTATACCAATTACTTAAACTTTGATTTCAAGCTTTAAAGTTTACTTTATATGTTATCATTACATTATTGCAATCAAAATGAACAAATTATAAAAAAAATGAACAAATTTAGCGGTGAATATATCCAAAACATAAGAGCATGCATATGAATTTTCAAACTATGATTATTCTCTATGATGTCATCATTATTAATTTGTCGGCGTGTTTTAAGACAATCAAAAGCAACTTCGCAAAAAAAATTCTTTCGAATTTTGAATATGATTTAGATATGGATTAAGGTGATTTTAAGAACCAAATTAGTAGTATTATAAAACAATAATCGAACTCCAACAATTCAAATATCACCTCCACAAATTCAAAAATCAAATCCATGTTTTGTGTTGACCTATTAAAATTATTAATGCGCACATTAATCATCAAATATGAGTAAGTGATTGCATTTCTCCCTAAGCAAGAACCAAATTTTCTACAATGAATGATGATGCACATAACAAAACCGAGGTCTAGTCAGAACCATTTATAGAGATCATAGTTGCTTTTGAGCCTAAGAAACATAGCAAGATAATCGATAGTTGGCAAAACAACTACTTCATCAATATCAACTCTTGATTTTAAGTTTGTGTTAACACTTTTTCAAACATGCAATGCTATAAACTCTTCCCATGCATCCCATATATATATTTTTCTAATTTATTGGTTATTATTACTATTTTAATTTTAAATTTTTTGTTGATAATATTAACATTATTTAATTTTATGCTTTTAAAACTCACAAGCATTTAAGGAAACTTTTATATCTTTAATTTTCGTTTCCATTTTTAACAATAATCACATTCTAATTTTTGGTTTTTAAAATCTCTAACATAATATAATATTCAGAAAGAAAATACGGCAAAAAATTAGAAAAAAAAAAAGAAAATAATTAAAGAAAATATACCAAAAAAAAAAAAAAAAACATAAAAGCTGACCTCATCCTTGCAAACTAGCAAACATCCTAAGGCTCCTTTGAAAGTAAAAATCGCCTCTAATTCGCTTTCTTTCACAGCACCACCGGAGGATCCATTTAAGCTGGAGTTCATGTCGGAAAAGTACACCTACCGCAATGATGAAAAAATATTGCATCAGGACTTCGCACTTGGACTTAAGTAACTGCGGAGTCCAATGAAATCACGCCACGTGAATATGACATGAAAAAAAATCGGCACGGTAACATAGAGAATATTCCCCCGTGTTATTCAACTGTTATTATGTTCTAGAAATATTCTCAGCGTTATAATAACACAATAACACATCAATAATATTTCAATAATACACAATAACATCTGAAGAACACACAATAATACATGAATAACACGAGAGAAATATTCCCTTGTGTTACTGGACATATTTTATTTTTTTTCTGTCACCGCCATGTGGCGTGATTTCATTGGACTCCGCACGTAACTCTATGTGTGGAGTCTTGATGCAATATTTTCTCAACAATGATTGCAGTAATTATTGCGTAAAGCTTATAATTTAATTTTAATTACTAAATAAAATGTAAGAGCTTAAAAATTTTAAAAAAATTTAATGCCGTTTATTTAAAACATTAATTTATTACTTCGATTTTAAAAATCTATTCAAGTATTTATGGTTGAACGAATCGCTGGAAACTGATTCTTTATATTAATCGATTTATTTAGTTGCCATTTCACTCAATCCTTCCTGTTCCGAAAATATGGAAAAAGCAGTTGATATCCAAATGACAGAAATAAATTTAATCTACGATTGAAAACACTCCACACATAGATCATGATTCAGGTTCAGATGTTGCACATCTTCTCCTAATAATCCAAGGAAAACTTTTATCTCTTGTTTCTAGCTTTTCTCTTCTTTTCATGTCATACTTATTCAAGTTCTGATCTTATGATGTAAAAATTTAAAATTTACCACATTATTCAGGGTTAATATATTAAATTTATATTGCGACATATTTTTTGCCAAATATACACACAAGAGAATCATGATATTTAATAAAAAAAAAACTATTACATTTCACAGTTTCATTACCGGAGCTAGCATTTCAGCTGTCTCTATTACAAATTTATATGATCTATCATGTTCATCATCATCATTATGATTATTTATCATATGTTCATTGGTTAACATGCATAACCAGAGATAAAATATATTTGATATTTACAGTGGTTTTAGTATGCTCAGATTTTGTGGGAGCCAACAAGCCAACACATAACAATGATGAGTAGCATCCCTCCTAAGATACAATTAACCAACCTATGCCCATGAAAGAACCTTTGCGTTTCAGTTGTTGCTGCACCGTTATCGCCTGATTTGATTGAATTCTCAGTTGAATCTGCATCCCCAAATCCTACCAAATTCCTTACTTTTGACCCACAAATTTCGCAGTTCCTGAAAAAAGATAGACATATAATTCAGAATTTGTACAAAATTATTCAAAAGAAAGAATAAAAGTTCTTTTTTTTTTCCTTTTAATTTCATTTTTCATTAACAACTATCATATGTGACACATGGGCATGCTAAAAATCTTATAGAACTGCGAAAATTTCTTCTTTGCTATTATTTTAAAAGCAACCGAAAGAATAGCCAACCATTGAAAAACTATAATTAGTCTGATATTTGAAAATTTTCAATGTCCTAACCCTAACAACTCTATCCAGCTTTAGGTTCAAAAACATCAACTGGTATTTTCATTGATAGTTACAAAAAATCTTAACCCTAACATGCTTTTCTTTCTCCTTCAGCCATAAGAAAACATATGTTTCTCTTTTCTTTTTTCAAGATAAGCTTTGTAACTTCTAACACTTACCTTCAACAAAAAAAAAAAAAGAAAAAAAAAACACTTACTAATCATGAAGTAATAAGTAAAAATTCGAAGCCAAAACATCAACCAGTTAAAAAAAAAAAAAAAAAAAAAAAAAAAAAAATCACTTACTTATTTCCTTTGAGTTCAAACCATTTCTCCGCACATTTCTGGTGAGCAAAAGCCAAATCACCATTGCAGGAACAACCCAACACAATTGGAACGCCTAGTTCCTGGCTAGAGTCCTTTAAACTAATGAAACAAATCCTGCAATCTTTCTCAGACTTGTCCACAATTGCCTTAAAATCCAGAGATCCACACTCCAAATCCATGTCAACACCAGCCTGCTCAACATTAGATGACTTTGGAAGCTGGTGATTCTCACAAGACAAGTTTTGTTCATTAGTTGATTTACAATGCCGTTCGTCTGCATCCGTCAAGTATATCCCAACAAAATTCTCAAATTGTGGGTGTCTCTCCTCTAGCCATGCCATTTATATAGGATTTATTAAGGTAGGATGGCTTAAATCAAACGAAAACAAAACCAAGCCAAACAATGAAAAAAGATTTTCTTTTACATGGAACTCGTTCCAATTAGTGTCAATTCTTTGAAAACTCAACAGAGAATTTACAGGAGAAAACAAGAAATCTCAGAATGTCATCAAATCAATGAACGAACTTATAAAATCCATCAAATTTGAACCTTTTCGATTCATGGAAGACAAGTAGCGAGGGATGAATAAGATTGAGAAGGAATCGAGTGTTATTGAATAAATAAAAGGAGAGGAAATACATAGACCTTGGTATGTATTCTTTTGTCTAAAAATGGCGTTGGAGCAGGAGGGGACTGAAAAGCTGGAAAGATAGATGGTTTATTTATAATATTGAGGGAGGAGAAGGTTACTGATGCTGTATAGAGCTAATCATATTTTAAATTAAAGGGACATTTATATATATGCCACTGAATTTTATTTATTTACATACTAAGTATCAAAACTTTAATATTTTATTTATGAACTCAGATTTTTAATATGACATCAAGAATTTTATTTTTATGAATTGTTTAAAAATGAAATAAATATTTTCATGCGTAAGTTTAAGACTACACACCCAAAAAATTATCTACACGAATCTCGAGATAATATGAAGATCCAGAAAGAAAGATAGATCACGAGAAGGTGCAAAAAATCTGTTATGAATGTAAAATGACACCATAACAATTCGTAACTTCCCTATTAAAGTGGGAGTTGAAAAAGACATTATAAAAACATGTAACTACACTATTAAAGCAAAGCATTAATAAAAAGATAAAAAAAATCTATAACTTGCTCATTGTTCGATAAATAGTGAGCCTATAGCATGTAAAAGGCAACTCTTCTCTTGTGACATTTCTCATATATGGAGAATTCTCTCTTTTGAATGTAGTCGGTATTTTCATATATACAAAGCGTACCTCAGTTAGTGCCTACCTGGAAGCGGAAGGGACCTTGAGGGAGAAAAAGAAAGAGACATGGAAGAAAGCGTATAAATCATTGGAAAAATATTTATGGCTCCCAATTTATTATCATTTTATTAACTAATCCAACAAACTTAAATATTTTTATACATGCTTCATTGATGAATGAGGATAAATAAACAGCATTTCGCTTGATTCTCTTATGATCACTATTAATTTCATTAATTGCTTGTGAATTTATTTATCAATAAGATTGATTATGGGTAGATATAAAACTAATTTAAAGCCTATAAGAAGCTTAAATTACATCTTTGATTTTTGTATTTTTTTCTCATATCAATTGGATGATTTAAAGTTGGTAAATGTCTATATTGTATTTTTGAGCTATTTATATAAAAATATTATTTTTACAAGCTCAACAAAATTAGCTTTTAAAACTAAAGGTCTCGGCTTGGTAAAGCTTGCTTAAATTTTTGAATAAGATGTTTGTTTAATACTGATTTATCAGAAAATAATTCAAGCTGGAGAGCACAAATCAAGCTCGAACAAAAATAAATTAAACATAATGAACTTGAACATTTTCGCAAATAATCTAATCAAGCTCAGGTTGAGCATATTTTCAATAAATGAGCTTAAGTTCGAACACCCTCCAGCTTTGCTTAATTCAATTTATTTCATTTGCAACCCTACCTTTTATCTGTACAAAATGAGTACCTTATATATTTATAATATATATATATATATATATATATATATATATA
>NEWO01000097.1:1638175-1655440 GCA_003013225.1 Phalaenopsis aphrodite
TATATATATATATATATATATATATATATATATATATATATATATATATATATATATATATATATATATAAAATTCATAGAGTAAAATCGTTGAACATTAAGCACAAATAAAAAAAAAAAAATGAACTCAATAGCACAATAGCAAGGGTATCAATATTTACAAGCTACAAATATTAGAACATGAAATTAAAAAAAGAAGAAAGTAAATGAACTAAACCATATAATAACTATGAATTCAAGAATTTTTACATGTTCCATTCAATTCAAAGGCATGGACACACCCATACATATATGGCACCTAGACCAGTATTCTAACCACCCTTAGTTTTGCTCATATTTTCCTTCCATAATGTCATATAATCATTACATCATGCAATCTTCTTTCTAGTGAGTGTAATTCAATCTACTCTCCTACATTAAGTGTGTATAATCCAACAAATCCTTCTACATTAAGGGATTTCTCTTAGATGGGTTTAATTAACCCCTCTCTAATATTGGAGAAAATATCAAACCATATATTCTCTAGAACTCTTAAAGAAAACTTAGTAGCCATATATTATAATTATAACCTCTAAACAATATAAGTGATTGACATGTAATGAAAAAAAAAATAATTGCTAAGAACAAAGAGAGAAAGGCTATCACAAAATAAGATGCTTCACTAGAAGAGATTTGAGAAATTTTCTATTTTGGATACACTAGTCAGAGTTTGTTTTCATTTCCTGAGCAATGAAAGATGTATTTTACCTTACAGGAGTTTAAATGGTGTGCTATTTCTTATATGATATGAATGTTTTGGGTGGAATAAATATAAAAAATTAAAGTTCAAGTGTTTGATATCTAAATAGATAAGACATGGGTTATATGTATGTATATGCCCCATAAAAAAATGGTGTGCCTTGCAACATATTAATCTAAGATTTAAGGATGAAATTCATAAAATATTTAGGATATGTTTGGGTAGTTGCAGCTTATTGAATAATCTGCTGATAAACTGATTAAAAATAATCTGTTGATAAGCTAAGTGCAGCGCCTATCACAAATTTTTTTTTTGGAAAAGTCACATCACTGCCAGAAAACTGTCATCACACCTAGACATGTGCAGTGTGAAAACGTTATTTTCGGCGTTTTGAAAACACAAAAGCTTCCAAAACGCAGTTCACCCAAAGATGTCAGGTGTGTTTTCAAAGTGCT
This sequence comes from Phalaenopsis aphrodite, assembly GCA_003013225.1. Classification (NCBI taxonomy): domain Eukaryota; kingdom Viridiplantae; phylum Streptophyta; class Magnoliopsida; order Asparagales; family Orchidaceae; genus Phalaenopsis; species Phalaenopsis aphrodite. The sequence goes on from NEWO01000097.1 coordinate 1,639,370, forward strand.
GCCGCACCAAATAAGCTACCTCAAACGGGCCCTTAGTGGAGTTTCCCCAGTGTGCATGGAGACCAATGAAATAGAAGGCTACACCAAAATGTTAATTAATTTATTTATTTTTTATTTTGTACTTTTTTAGGTATAAAATTGTCAAAAATTTTAGAAAGAGAATTGAATACTAAAATATAAAAATATTCTCCCCGTCAACTTTCTCACATTTCACTCAAACTTATCATCAACGAGAACTACATAAAGGTTTTAATATGGTAGTTGTATTCCATGAGAAACATTGGAACGCACTTCTCAACAAAAAGGCAAATGAACAAAATTGAAAATAGACATGTTCTAAGCCAAAAAAAAAATATTAAACAATGAAGCATGACAATTATTCAAAAAATATTTGGTGAAAGAATATTCGAATATAACAAAGATATTCTCTAATATACCACAAATTATTTAGCCAAAAAAAAAAAAAAAAACTCTGGCAATTCGTCAAGAGATGAATTAGTCTAAAACGTTTTGACCAAATTTTATAAAGTAACTAATTAGTAATTTAATTTAAATAAACAACATTAAAAAAGGGGTTTTAACGTACATAGTACGTGAAAGTTGAGTATTTACATATTCAGCTTGTCAAAATTTAATATTTACTAAATTCTAACTTCTATTAGTGTTTCGGCGAACCATCCCTCCCAGGAGATCACCCGCAACAGTGAAGCTACACGGTTTCTCTGCCCCCTTCGGCAGAAAAAATTATTTCATACGGACACCAGACACCGTATGCAAATGCATATGGTGTCCGATCTCTATCGTTCATTACACCAAAGATGTAATTCGGTTGGTTCGATTTAAATTTTTTTTTAAATTAATGGACGGTGGAGATCATACACCGTATGCATTTCTGTAAACGGTGTCCGTATGAGATAATTTTTTGGCCAACCTCCTTCGGTGTTCCGACTGGTCAATTCAATGACGGAAGTTTGAATTTAGCAGTATTAAACTTTGAGATGCTAAATTTGTAAATATCATGCTTTTTAAGTGCTATGTATATAAGAACCCATAAAAAAATAACATTAATTCTGTTCGAAAGGGTGACAATGGAGCTGGACAATGCCGAAGAACAATGGGATTTCATGGCGATGGACCAGATTGGAAACGGTTTGACTTCTCCCTTTTAACTCTTCCGCTACAAATACTGATAAGATTTATGCGCAGGTTGCAGGCTTCATCGACACCCTAATGGCTGCTGGAATGCAGGGTTGACATATCTAATTTTTTGTTACTTTCTTTATTATTATTATTATTATTATTATTATTATTATTGATTTGTCATCAACAAATTTTCATCAAAGCACAAATCTCAATGCATTTCTGATTAAAATTCAATTCCATCTGGGCCACGATTTCATAAAAAAGTATAGTCAAAGTGAATCCGTCAACAAAACAAACTCAATGATGTCAAAATAGGAACAATTTGAGTTCAATCAAACCAGGATTAAACAGTTGAAGCATAATTAAAGCATTGGATTGAATTGAATGGTCATATGAACTCAAAATTCGACGAGAGGAATCTAACAAGCTTAAGATCACTCAATTTGGAGGTTCCTAAAGACAAAAGAGTCGTGTATATAAGACATTTTCATGACCACAGTGACATTTGAGAGACTTTTTTTATTTATATTCACTTGGGACATTATATTTGTGTTTTTTTATCATTATGATTTGAATATTTGAACTGCTTGGAACTTCGCTTATTCAGCTCATCTTAATTTTTTTATGTTCGTAATGTTATGTGGTGCTAGCAAATTCATTTATGCTTTCGTGTTTGAAAACACGATTCAAATCTACTTGGATTCAACTGAAAGAAGGTGCAAACTGAGAATTGTAGCTGTTGTGTGCTTGAACAACAAATATTACAACTTGTACATTAATAAGTCTTCATGCATGACATCCTCATACGTTGGTGACAAATGGGTTGAGGAGTTGTTTGCCGCCCACCCAACAAAATCTAACAATATGTTCAACATGAGATATGGAGTATACATTTATCTGTTGGAGGAACTACAAGGATCTAATGGACTTCATGGATCTAATGCACTGATGCAACAAATATGATGAGACATGTATCAGATATGTTCAGCTTATGATATGTATTCAGTATATGATGTTTCAGATGTATTCAACATGTTGACCTTTGATACTTCAACATGTACTCAGTTTGTAACTCGTACTTGAAGCAGATTAATGAATTTTTTTTTCATATTTCAACTTGCTTGTCAAATTGCCCTCTTCATGCGATTGATAAAGAGCCACGGAACCATACATTGGTTCAAAATTATAATGAACAAAGAACGATACAATGAAATCCTGATATTAAAACTTAAAATATTTTTGAAAATCGACCAACGAAAATTAAATTTTGAAAATATATTTTGATAACTAAATGTGATAAAGACAAAAAGAAAAGAAAATGATAAATTTCTTTAGTTTGTTTATCTCAAGTTAGAGGTTTCTTACTCTTTGCTTGCACATCATGACTATCTTGGTCTACAACAGTTTTCATCACATCCCAACGAAACTTCACATTTTGCACAAAATCTCACAAAATTACACAAATTTTCCTCACCAATGTCGATCTTCACATAACCCATATCTATAAGCTCAACACCACAAATTCTCTACACTCTTTTCATATTGTTCTGAGGGTTAGTACCAAGATTCTGATTCCCTCTCACTACCTCTTGGGTTAGATGTTAGTCATCGAGCTTTCCACCCCAGTTTAGTAAATTTACCTTTCCTGATCAGCTCTTGAGTTGGATGTTAGTCGTCGTGCTTTCCTTCTCATCCTGATATGTGTTTACTACCTCTTGGGTTGGTTGTTAGTCGTCAAGCTTTCCTCTTCAATGTAGTAAATTTATCTTGTCTGATCAGCTCATGAGTTTGATGTTAGTCGTCGTGATTTCCTTCTCAACCTGGTCTGTGTTTACTACCTCTTGGGTTGGATGTTAGTCATCAAGCTTTCCTCTCCAATATATTAAATTTACCTTACTTGATCAGCTCTTAAATTGGATGTTAGTCGTCGCACTTTCCTTCTCAACCTGATCTATGTCTACTACCTCTTGAGTTGGATGTTATTCATCGAGCTTTCCTCCCCGATGTAGTAAATTTACCACCCCAATTTAGTAAATTTACCTTGCTTGATCAGCTCCTGAGTCGAATGTTGGTCGTTGTGCTTTCCTTCTCAACCTAGTCCGTGTTTACTACCTCTTGGGTTGGATTTTAGTCATCGAGCTTTCCTCCCCAATGTAGTAAATATACCTTGCCTAATCAGCTCTTAATTTGGATGTTAGTCGTCGTGCTTTTCATCTCAACCTAATCTGTGTATACTACCTCTAGGGTTAGATGTTAGTCATAGAGCTTTCCTCCCCAATGTAGTAAATTTATCTTGTTTGATTAGCTCTTGAGTTGAATGTTAGTCGTCGTGCTTTTCTTCTCAACCTGGTCTGTGTCTACTACCTCTTGGGTTGGATGTTAATCATCAAGTTTTCCTCCTTAATGTAGTAAATTTACCTTGCCTAATCAACTCTTGAGTTGGATATTAGTCATCGTGCTTTCCTTCTCAACCTGATCCGTGTCAACTACCTCTTGGGTTGGATGTTAGTCATCGAGCTTTCCTCCTCAATGTAGTCAATTTACCTTGCCTGATTGGCCCTCCAGTTGGATGTTAGTCTTTGTTCTTTCCTTCTCAATCTGATTTGCGTCTACTACCTCTTGGGTTGGATGTTAGTCATCAAGCTTTCCTCCCCAATGTAGTAAATTTACCTTGCATGATCAGCTCTTGAGTTAGTTGTTAGTCATCGTGCTTTCCTTCTCAAACTAATCCGTGTCTACTATCTCTTAGGTTGGATGTTTGTCATCGAGTTTTCCTCCCCAATGTAGTAAATTTACCTTGCCTGATCAGCTCTTGAGTTGGATTTTAGTTGTCGTTCTTTCCTTCTCAACCTGATCTGTGTCTACTACCTCTTGGGTTGAATGTTTATCATCGAGCTTTCCTCTCCAATGTAGTAAATTTACCTCGCCTGATCCGCTCTTGAGTTGGATGCTAGTCTTCATTCTTTCCTTCTCAACCTGGTCTGTGTCTACTACCTCTTGGGTTGGATGTGAGTCATCGAGCTTTCCTTCCCAACATAGCGACACGTTTACAAAACAAATCACATTTTAGAGGAAGAGGATTCCGACATCCGATTCCGCATTGCTTTGCAATGGTCAAAGTTTCAAACTTTAGGGATTGAGGGAACAATCCCTTTGATTAATTCAAGGCATCCTGCTACTATTCTTTGAGATCGGTTTAATACCACCTTAAATGTAGTAAGGCATTCGATTCTTCTTCCAGGATTGATACCCAAATTTTAATTCTCATTTTGGGGTCAACACCTAAATCCTTTTTTTTTATTATCCTTCAATATACTCAAAACCTGATAATTTTAAATCCACCTTCTAATCCCCAATGAGAGTTTCGGGTTCTCACTTCGATTGGGTATTCACTTGCTAATTCCCTAGTGGAAATAACTGTCACCAAACTACTCTTCGTTCTAGGTCTGTTGACTTAGAAGTCTGTGTTAGTTTTATTGATCTCGTCGGTCAACGCCAATACATGTGGTGTGCTTGCCTAGCACACCACTCATATTGGGGGTCCATTTGTTGACCTCATTTTTGGTTGAGGTCTAGCTTTTCCTCTTTAATAGCGTAGTGTCTAGCCATATGACTTTCTTGTTGACTATTTCTAGAGGACTAGAAAAGGAACCCTCACCATTAGAAATTCTACACTCTTTTTTGCTCAACTTGAAGTTCCACATATTGGTCTTAACCTTTAGCGCTTAGTAGGTGTGGTCAGTATGGAGGAGCTCAAGGAGAGTCCCCATAGGATGGTCAAACCTTAATGCTAACCCTAGGTGGTCTGGTTTTGGTTAGGCTAGCCTGCACACACCTTCTCACATTCCCCAAACTTTAAGACCATTAATTTGGTCTCTTGACTCATTTTGGAAAGCTCATATGGGTGGATCCAAACCCCTAGTCTTTGGCTAAGAGGGTTAGGACCAGTATATTGAACATCCAAAGTGAGTCATCATTGGCTTTTATTGGTTTGACATGGTTTTATGGCTTACTTACCCATTCTATCCCAAAATCACCAAATTACTAAGATACCCCTACAACCTTAATTTTTGCCAAAATTCCCAAAATTACTCAAAATACCCAAATTTGTCCAAAATTCATCTTAAATCACTCACGGCTACCTAAATTGACCAAAATAAAAAAAATTTCAAAATGCTCCCAAAATTGTCAAAAATTACCAAAATGCCCCTCATGACTCAAAAATTCCAAAATCATCCCAAATATTCCCAATTTCAATTTTTAGTCATCAATTTGACCCAATTTGACAAATTTTACCCAATTTGACCAAAAACCCTAATTTTCCCTCAAAGACCCAATTTATCAAAATTAGCCCAATTAGCCCCAATCTTACTCATTTCAATTTCAAGTCAAAATTCAGTAACCCCAATCCCAATCTAAATAAAATTCAAGCCCAATTTGACCCAATTGCAAGACCAATTTCATCCAAATCAAAAAGCTCCTATATTGACCATATGACTAAATCCACCAAATTGACCTTCCAATTCAATTCAAATCACTTCAAATCCTTTCCAAACTCTTCATGGAATCTTCCTATACCAAATTAAACATTGAATTAGCCCAAAGTTTAGCCCAAATTCAATCTCAATTTTAAAAGCCCAAGTCTTTATGTCATTCAAAAGGCCGAATTTCAATCAAAAGCACATATGATGATTTTCCTCCACATCATCCCTTTAATCAAAATCATTCCCTAAGTTCTAAATCCATAATCAAGTCATTCCAAATCAAGAATCATGCCCAAATTCACTAAAAATAAGAAATAAATTCAAAATCAGCATATCAACTTATTTGGAAACTAAACTAAAAATAAATCTGCCAAATCATTGAAATTCATAGCAGCTTGTAAACTTATTTTTAACTATTATTGAATAAATTATATATTTTTATATTGAATCCAAACATGTTTTTTGAGGCACGTTCAAGAATCAGAACTGAAAAATAGTGTGTTGTGGTTGCTAAATCTATAGATATACACCAGTTGATGTGGCGTGTGTGTGTGTATATATATATATATATATATATATATATATATATATATATATATATATATATATCAAACAAGAGAACGATCGACGAAGCGAAAATATCACGAGAAAATTCACACCAGAAAAAAATAGCGGAACACACAAATTTACGTGGTTCGACAAACAAGCCTACGTCCACGGAGTTGCAGATGATTTTACTACTTGAGGAATTTACACCAGTCGATCACCTCGACTTACAAGAGGAATTTCTCACTTCCACTTTGTTGCTCTCTCTTCTTCTCTCTCTTTTCTTCTCTCTCTACACCGAGATACACCGAAGAAACTTTACAGTGAGATACACCGAAGAAGATGAACCTATAAAATAAATAAACACAATTTTTTTGCTGCCACAAGCCACTAAGAAGAGGCGAAGGGAGAACAATCTTCTTCTTCTTCTTTCTTCTTCCTTCAGCCGCAAGGAATTACCTCTTGCACTTCTCTTCCTCCTGTCCTGAGGAAGCCCCTGGAAGAAAACTTCAGAAACTTGAAGGATAACCGTGCTCTCTATTTTCAACTTAAGGAAGATGGAAGGCGGAGTCATTTCACGATGTTGGAGGCGGGAGCAGTGGTTATTGCGAAACCGCAGATCACGGTCGCGACCTTTCGCGATCGGGCGTGGGAACGGGAAGCGAGAATAGTTCTCAAACAAGGGAGGTGGGAGACGCTACCGGGAGCATTCACGACGTTTTGTAAAATAAATGAGGAGGGAGTTGGCGCCATTTCGCGAAAACGAGAGTGAGAAGCAAGCACGACTGAGCGGGAGTGGTTCCTATTGGGCTCCAGTGCTAACAATCTCCCACTTGGAGACCAATACACATGCTTCAACGTCTTCTTCATCGAACTAAATCCTCCACTGGAGGCATCGCCCTACTCTTCAAACATGAATTCTCCATTGTGAATCATCCAACTTGAATCCTCTACCTCTACAACTCAAAGCCTCTGTCTTCACTCCAGAAGACCAACTGATGTTGTGCACAACTTCAGTTTCTCAAAAGTAACACCCTCAGTCAACATATCAGCAGGGTCCAAATAGTCTTACACCTCCAAGCTATTTCCTAGATTACTCTTATCTCTGCTTACAACTCTCACTGCATGACCAATATCCTACCTCTCCTGAAAGCCTTTTTTAACAAGTCTAGCCTTGTACCTTTTACTATCATAAAGTTCAATCTTCACCTGGTACACCCACTTTTGTGTAATGCCTTCTTCCCTGGTGGAAGTTCTGTCAGCTCCCACTTGCTCGAACTTTCATCTTACAAGATTTCTTCATTGCTTTGTGGTTTTTCACCATCTGTCTGTGGAACAATAAAAATGGGTGCCCCAGACCCACTCTCCTCTTCACTTCCATCATCAACATAACTATGAACTGCCAATAATAGTGCATCCTGCACTTCTTCAGATACCACATTTGCGCTATCATTTTCCATATTTTTGGGATTTCTGCAGTTCTTCCTTATGTGGTAAGCCTTGCCACAATTCCAGCATTTTGCCTGTTGATCAGACTTTGATTATGATCTCCCTTTATTTGAATTCCTATAATGCCATCTTCCTCTGAAATCAGCATTCAGTGCCGAAGTCGAACTTGAGATCTCGCCAAAAATCTTTCTTGTAAACTTTCTTAGCCAAAATAAAATTACGAATATCATCACATTTCAGTTTAGATTTACCCGCAGATCTACTAATTGTCATTCTCTTGGTTCCCTAACAATTTGACAACGATGCCAACAATATCAGCACACATATCTCATCATAAAAATCAATTTCAATAAACGACAATTAATTTGTGATAGTATTGAAACCATTCAGGTGTTGAGCAACAGAAACACCTTCATCAAGTACACCTTGTTATTCGCTGATGGCTTCTCGTACACACCTGATAAGGACGACATAAGATCTACAATCATCCTCTCCTTGACAACATCGTGTGCAATAGACCTCGATAAAGTCAATCAAATAACCTCCAGATCTTGTTGATCCAACAAATTTTATTCAGCCTCATCCATCCTTTCAATTCTTTTCCCCAATAACGGAAGATGAAGTTTCTTCCCATAGAGGGCATCCTCTATCTGCATTCCATAGTAATCAAACTCTGTGCATTCAAATTTCTCGATCCCTGAAACCTTCACTTCATCTGCAGCTATCATTCTTCCTCAGATCCGAACAAAGCTTTGATACTATTTGTTGTGGTTGCGAGATCTATAGATATACATTAGTTGATGTGATATATATATATATATATATATATATATATATATATATATATATATATATATATATATATATATATATATATATATATATATATATATATATATATATATATCAAATAGGAGAACGATCGACGAAGCAAAAAATAGCACAAAAATTCACACCAGAAAACAACAGCGGAACACATAGATTTACGTGGTTCGACAAACTTGCCCACGTCCAAGGGGTAGCGTTAAATTTTACTAGTTGAGAAATTTACACCAGTCGATCACCTCAACTTAGAAGAGGAATTTCTCACTTACACTTCGTTGCTCTCTCTTCTTCTCTCTCTTTTCTTCTCTCTTTACACCGAGATACACCGAAAAAGATAAACTTACAAGAGAAATAAACCCAATTTCTCTTCTGCCCTAAGTTTCTAAGAAGAAGCGAAGGGAGAATAAGCTTCTTCTTCTTCTTCTTTCTTCTTCTTTCTGCCACAAGGAACTACCTCTTGCACTTCTCTTTCTCCTATCCTGAGGAAGCCCAAGGAAGACCACCAACTGTGATTTCAAAAACTTGAAGGAGAACTGTGCTCTCTATTTGCAAATTAAAGGAGATGGAAGGCAACGTCGTTATGTGATCCTGAAGACGGGAGCAACAATTATCACGAAACTACAGGTCGCGGTTGCGACCTTTCGCGATTGGGCACGGAAACGGGAACCGGAAACAATTTGCAAACAAGGGAGGCTGGAGACGCAATCAGGAGCATTCACGAGGTTTCGCGAAATAGAGGAGGCAGGAGTTGACAACGTTTCATGAAAATGGGAGCAGGAAGCGGGAGCGGCCAAGCGGTCCTATTGGTCTCCAACGCTAACACATGGACGTTAATAGAGAAAAAAAGAGACAAAGAAGGAAAGAAAGATAAAATAACAAGAATAAACTTGACCTGTATGGGAGAACTGATGTATCTATGGGCTCTTTGATCTTTTTTTATCAAAAACAATTGTTACATAGAGAAGATGAGAGAATTTTCCCTACATGGGAAGCAATAAGGGAGAAGAACCCATTTTACTTGCTATGAGATCCCTATTTATAGAGAAAGAGGGACCAAGTCAAATATTACTTGTGTTCCCCTACTTTAATGGGGGAGTTAAAAGTTATTATGATCTTTTTTCGAATGCCCCACTTTAATAGGGGAGTTACAAGATGATGGGTTTTAATCCGCTTTACTAGAGGAGTTAAAAGAACTATATGGTATATTCTTATATTCATAATCCATTTTTGGCATCTTTCTGTCATCTTTCTTTTTTATGGACTATTAATTGTCTCGAGACTTCTTTAAACCATTTTTAGGTGTACATATTATTTCCAAATTTTTTTGCTCTTTGATAGTGACAGCCGTGGAAACGACAAGAAAATCTTTAAAACAAAAAATATGATTAAATGAATCACTAATGATACTTCTTGTTTATGTGTCCTCTGTGCTCCATCTTACATCTTTAGCTCTATCTAGCCAGCTAAAAAGCATTTTGCTTAGAATTGACTCTTTGATTGGTGTTGTGTTGAAGCATTCAATTGCGTTGATTTTATTACATCTATTGACAAGTGACCCAAATCTTGGGGAAATCTCCAGTAGTTATATGATTCAGCTCGAGTCTTAGCCTTCGCTCATCCAATTTGCTAGGTCAAACCGTTGGTTGCTAATTTATCCCGAAGTCATTTTGTTTGCTTGCTCTTGAAGGGAAGTTGTTTGTTTGCTCACCCCAGATGTTACTTTTTTATTCGCTCGCCCCATAGGAGGTTTTTTGGTTTGCTTGCCCTAGAGGAGAATTATTTTTTTGCTTACCCCAGAGGAGATTTTTTGTTTGCTTCCTTGAAGAGGAGTTTTTTGTTTGCTTGATCTAGAGGGAAGGTTTTTTTTACTCTCTCCAAGGAAAAGTTTTTTTTTTGCTCACCCCGGAGGGGAGTCTATTGCTTCTAATGTCTTGTTTGCTCTCTTGGAATTGAGTTCCCCGAGTGTGAGTTAAACCCGATACAATGTTAAATAAATTTATGTCACAACACAAGATAAGTAATGAAGTAACCTCCCTTTATTTTTTTAATGAGGTGTCAGTAGCTTGGAATTAACCGAGCATTGTACAAGTACGGCTTGTTGGCTTGCTGTAATCGTTGGGGGCCGACCATACATTTTGTGGCACTCGCCTCGTGACCAATGACTTTAGTAAGATGACCAAAAAGCATTTCCAAATCGGCGTTTCCGGCTTCAGAACTATTGTGATATAAACACCTTAATGTGCTCCCTATTATGAATGCCACTGAGATGTATTTCTCTTCATTGATGTCACTTCCCTTCTTATTGATAGCATGCTCACCCTCACCTCACATTTTAGGATGTTGAATCCAAACTTATACAGTGAAGCATGCCCAAATATTGGAGTTGTAGAAACCTTAATAGAGAAGAAAGAGAGAGTGATGGAAGGGAAACAAATGAATTATCATGCATAGAGTTGCCACGTATGAAGGAATTAGGTATTCTCGTGCTCTTTTACTCCTACATAGTAGAAATATTGATTACATTAGAAAGGGGAGAAAGCTCTGCCTACATGAGAAAAGTCAAGAGAGAAGAAAAGTTGAGAGAGAAGATTTCATATTACATGCTGTAGGCTCTCTATTTAAAAGATAACATAGACCAAGTTTATCATTACATGCTTGTCCCTACTTTGATAAGAAAGTTACACTTCTTATTATCTTTTTATTAATGTCCCACTTTAATAGAGGAGCTATTGGTTATTGTGGTGCTTTCTATAATATTTATTAAATAGATCTTTATAGTGTCTTTTTATATTCATAAATGATTTTGACACATTTTCGTTATCTATCTTTTTATCTCGACAGTTGGACTGTCTCGAGATTCATGCAAATCATTATTTTATGTATTTCTTTTCTTAGGAATAAAATATATAAATTTTAAAAAATTAAAATTAAATTAGAAAAATACCTGAAAAGTAGAATTTATAAGGAGGGGCTTGCATTAAAGGTTATGTTTGACTAAGCTTTCTTATAAGAATTTATTTAGAAATTGTTTTAGAGACAACAGTGTTATAAAACTAGACGGCAATAGCAGTCCGAAATAACTTGAAAGAGTTTTTTTTAAAATCTTTTTAAAAAAAAGCCTCATATACAATCAATATACATCATAAAGCAACGGATTTACTAAAATGGAAAGTTGTATGAAAGTGTGTTCAAACGTCTTAATCATCTATAACTAAGAGGTTGGCGAGATGTTTTGTGGAAGTTGATACAAATGATTTGTATGACATGAATATCAAGAAGGGCTTTTTTGAGAAATAAATATTCTGGATTTAAATTCAAGATCATCAAAGACCCCAATTTTAGCAAGTTAATTTACAGTCAAACTCACTATCTCATTAATAATAAAGCCAAAATTAGTTCAACCTGAGTCCAATCAAGCATGGATGAAGCCATTAAAGTACATTTAGGGGCTTCAGATCATTAATGAGATGGGCAAATGAACTCTCAATTTGATAAACATATTGTTAAATCAAGTGTCTCAATAAGACGAACCCATTGAGCCAAATATCACTCTATTTTGAGGTCATTAGAGCCCTCAAACTAACACAAAAATAAATTTATGATCAAATAGGATTGAAGTGGGTAGTTCGATATTGGAGTTATTCGTCAAAGGGCTAATACTCTCCTTTAGTGGTGGTTATAAATAGACACCCTCTATTCATTTGAGGAGAAGAGGAAAAATGTGCCAAATTCTAGTGTTGTTTTGGACTAAATATTTGATGATAATTTATGATCTCCATAATCGTTGACCACCTTCAACCATTTCTTGTTGGTCGTCATTGACCACTGCTAGTCACCCATGCACACCAATATCAATGAAGTTTACATTGTAACAACATATCCCAAATATGATGTAATGTCATATATTGAATACAATGTAACAAACAATATTGTATTGAAGATCCGGTGATAATTCCCGACGAAAACTTCTTAAAACCACCTTATTTAAAATATGAAACAACTTTGTTAAGGATCCAATATCTTTTTTGTATTTTGTATACAAAAAATGATGTAATTGATGTGAAGTTGTAACCATGTCTCCCAATTTTGAGAAAATAGTGCATTCATATAATTACACAATTTTAGTGGGATAATTTATATGAGCTAGGCCTCATTGTGTTTTACCTTTCTATATTTTCCAAAAAAAAACTTCATGCTCCTTGTGCTACTTTAAAAATATCTGTGTTTACTTGTTGACGTCACTTTTATGAGGACTCACCCACTCACCTCTACATAACACCCAGACTAGGGTTATGCTCCCTTGGGCCTCATCAGGACAAGCCCGAACCCTCAACCCCTGCTTGAGTTGGTTTAGGGTTTTGATTTGTTAATAGATCCAAGCAATCCAACCCCCTGATCTACCCTTGATGAGCCAAGACACTACCAAAAATGGTCTTAGCCACCCTCTAAAAGTTCTACCAATCAACCCAAGCCCATTCCCATGCCACCTTCATCCCCAATGGTTTTCTCATGACCAAGACATGAAAAAATGAAAAAGCTTATCCCTACTGCCAAAAGCCTCTGAAATCTCTTTAAAAATTTCCTAAGAAGTTGCCCAAGCTTCCCCTGCGTCAGCCAAGCTCAACACCATGCTCACATGGCTATAAATAGCCCATACCCGAGAGCTTCCGTACCCTGCCAAGTTCCCTAATTAACCACTGGAACCCCTTTTTCTCAACGTAGGAAACCTTTCTCCCAACCAAGGCAATCAATCCCCATTGTCCTTAAGCCTTCCCCCCACTATCAAAAATTAATTTCACCACCTAAACCCATGGCGATTTTCGTTCTCAACATCAAACCTCCCACAAGCTTCAAAGGACCCTAAGAGTTTCTCTCCAATAGAAAATGAGCCATCCCGCGGTCAACACCAAACTGTGGCGCAAATTTGTCTTTCTCATAGCTTGAGCCAAATTCAGTCTCAATTGAAGGAAGGAGGAGCTTTGTGACATCAAGTCAAAGCTCTGAACCAAGCCTAACTGAGGCCTCACCTCTTGGGATAAGGTATGGATCAAAATCCCTAATATTTGCTCTCGGTTTAGCCTCTTATAAAGAATAATAACAATGTATTTCCACGTGGCAGTATAGTTGGGTTCGTTTTTTTAATTAAACACTTTAGCGAATAAAAGTGAAAATAAAAAAAATCAACATATTATTAATATATAATTAATTAAACACTTTAGTGAATATTTTAATTTTAAAAAATTATTTACAAAGCAGCAAAATCTAAAAATTTAAGAGAAATTTCCCTTGGTCTTTGGGAATATCCTCTAATTTTTCCAAAGTTAGAGCGGCTACCTAAACCTAAAATGACAGATTTTCTACCCAAAATATAATTATTTTGAAAAATATTTACAAAAGTTGAATGAAAAATCAGAAATATGCAAATTAAAGGGGAAAACAAAAAGAAAATTTTGAGCAGTGAAATTAAATCCTAAAATGTCAATTTTCACCCTTAAAACCCCTAAAATGAAAATTTGGAAGCTAGGGGTAAAAATATAAAATAAAAATTTACACTCTTTCCCAAATTGTGCCCTAAATTTAATTTAAAACATTACACCAACCTTAGGGGCCTAACCTAAAAGGGGACTTAACGGATTGACAACATGGTTATCCCTCCAACCATGAAACTACTGTTGGCACAATTTTAGGGGGGATCATCCTGTGGAAGCTGTCAGTTGATATAAGATTTTGTATATGTAAATATCTAAGAATTTGACACCACTCAACGACGCTAAAAACTTGATGCAGACAGATTTATAATAAATATTTAATATAAATCCTACAAAAATACTTTTTATAAAAATAACTTATCTTTTAAAACTCATTTTTATACTACCAAATCTCTTTTAATATTAACTCAAGTATACACATCGCTCAAGTAATAAAAGGCTCTAATGGAGTCCTAGATATCAATCCTATAGGGAAATTAAAAAATCCTAAAGTAAATTATGAAAATTAATTTTATATTAAAAATAAAAGTAAAGTGCGAAGTTTGAAAATTGACTACTTAGGTCAATGCTAATTAAAACGTAGGTGTAAGACTATAGAAATTAAACTAAACAAAAATGCTAAACTTTCAGAAGTAAAATTACAAAAATAAATAAAATTTTTTTTGTGACGAAAAGTTTAAATTTAAGAAAGTATCATTCCCTTTTATAATGAGTATAAGGTTTGTGAAGAAATTAAAATCACATGAATAATATATATGTATATATATATATATATATATATATATATATATATATATATATATATATATATATATATATATATATATATATATATATATATATATATATATATATATATATATAATGTTTTGTATCAAATATGAGTAATCCAGAGTGTTATAAATAACATTGACTAATCCAGAGTTTAGTCCTGAATTTCATGGTTAGGCTCGGAGGATACCGACTGCCACTCCAGAGCTCCCACTACTCCTTTCCATTAGTGTTACATCAAAATTAGTTTCCAATCAACATAACAAAATTGAGGGTTTTAATCTGTCACATTAAAATCTCCAATTCTGCATCTAAGAAAGTATAATTCTCTATTAATTTGCACCTAATCTTATGGATGACATTCTCTCCCATGAAATCAAATGTGATTCTTCCTATGTTGTGGAAATCATATCTCATTTAAAAACATTTGTCTCTCAACAAGTTTTAACATGTCAATTAGTCATATCAAAAAGTAAATGAAGATCAGAGTTCAAATCATCACAAATTATTATCATTTAAAATCGTTGAAAACAAAATCTATTCTTCACTAAACCATATCTTCAAAGTAGAGAGAAGGATAAACAAGACTACTCAGAATTCATGAGAAGGATACGACAAAACATGAATTTCATATATAAAAACAAGTTTACAAAATAGAAGAAGTAAAAATATAACTTATCTCATAATCCTTCTCAAGCAAATCCCTAGAAGTTCTCTCCAAGCCTTTCTCTCTTTATAATTACTCCCAATTTTCTCTTAGAAATGTAATGAAGAAGAAATAGCTCACCTTCCCTCTCCTTTTACAACCCTAGAAGAAAATCTCCTCTTCTCTCTCTCTCTAACTCACGCCAAAAGCCTCTTTCTTTCAACTCTATGAAGTCTTCTTCTTTTATTTTGGGCTGCCTCCTTTGGAAAAGAATTCAAAATTCCTTTAAAAAATTCCCTCTAAAAGTTAACTCTTTTGAATTCAAAATATGTGTCATTTGATCAAAGACTCATATCTCTTCATAAAAGAACGTTCCAAAGTGTCTAGATGCATTGAATTACTCAAAGAGGTGTGTAGAACAAGTATCCCTTTGAAAATTCGCGTAAAATTTGTCTCGAACGACCTTAATTTGAAAAAGTCATCCTTGGCACATCATGCACCAATCTGGCGCATCATGCACCAATCTGGTGCATCATGCGCAAGCTCTCTGAATTTTGGCGCATCATGCATAAAATCCTAAAATTGGTTGTTTTGGCTCCAAATTTCGTCCTTTTAGCCATTTTTGCTCCAAATGCCTAAAAATGATTTACCTACAATAAAAACTCAAAAATACAATTCTTTATAGTGCAATATCACAAAAAATAAACATAAAATAAAT
>NEWO01000097.1:1655605-1741710 GCA_003013225.1 Phalaenopsis aphrodite
TATATATATATATATATATATATATATATATATATATATATATATATATATATATATATATATAAGTTTATAAAAATATGAAATCAAACCGATCCCATATTTTTTAAAGTTTAGATGAAAGTGCACTACACCTCAAACTATGTATTTATCGCGAAAGATAAATACAAGACTTGAGGGTGAGACTCAATCAAATAGACTAAGAAATATATGACATCCGTTTGGTCTGCGAAACCATTTTATGTTGACTGACAAGTTCCCTTATTTAATACAAAAAATTAAATATGATTTATATTAATGTTGACCTCACTTTTGGTTGAGGTTTAGTTTTTCCTCTTTGGTAGCCTAGGTTCTAGCCATAAGACTTTATTATTGACTATTCCCATAAAACTAGAAAAGGAACCCTCGCATTTAGAAATTCTAAACTCTTCTGTGCTCAACTTGAAGTTTCATATACTGGTCCTAACCTCTAGCACTTAGTAGGTGGGGCCATGATACCGAAACTGCTTATATGCAACAATATAACAATATTTCTGATTATATTTTCACTTATATTTCCTTATTTTGCAACAAAACCAAAAACTTGATCCTAAAGAAAAATAAGAATTTAACTTTTAATTTATATATATTTGGATACTACACAAGTATGCGTATCGTTATCAAGTAATAAAGAACTTTTTGTTAAGACCTGAATATCGAACCCACAGGGAAGATATACAATATGCACTTTTTGGAAATCTTTTATTTTTAAAAAGACAACTATTTATACTAAAGACACTTTTACAGTAAAGAAAGTTTAAATACTTTTGGTAATTTTAATATTTTGACAAAAAACATAACAAACTTAAAAAGATAACTTGAGTTTTTGTAGAAGAAAAACACTAAATATGAAAATATCTTTCTCCTTATCATGAATCAGTAATAAGTATATGAATTCTGTTGTGGAAGTAGTATATTGTATTGTGCCAAATAGGAGAAGTAATATTCTTTATCCTTACTAGAGATGCTATAAAAATCATTGGCTAATTTAAAGTTTGAATAGTTCTGAAGACCGGCTAGGCAGGAAAGATACTAGCTCTCACTCTAGAGTTCCCTCGATTCCCTCGACATGGGGGCTAACATCTCGTATCAGAACCTAAAACAATAAACTAAGTTGTGGGGTTTTAACCTGTCACTTTAAAGTCCTCTAACTCTACATCCTTTAATGAATATTTTCCTATTTATTTGCACTCAATCATATGAACTACATTCTCATTCATACAATATCATGTGATTCTTTCAAATTGTTAACTGAGACAATACCAGCCCTGTTCTTACATGTTCTCACAACAAATTTTAACATCTGAATTGGCCAAATTAAGAAGTAAATGAAATACATGGATTTGAATCATCACAACTTCTTCCAACATTAAAGATCAATACTATCCACAACTTCCATCCAACACTTAATTACTTCTCATTTTAAGAAGAAATATAAAATAAACTACTCAGAATCCATGAAGAAAATAAAACCACACTTTAGTTTAAAAGTAAAAATCATTGTCAAACCAACAACAAGTCTCAATTAAAACTAAAAGCAGTCTAAACCAAAAGATAAAAACTTATCTCAAGTCTTCCACCAAACTCTTGAAGTTCCTTTGAATCGATTCTCTTTTACAACACTCTCAATATAAAACTAAAATAAAAAGGATAAATATGTGGTGCCTGAAAATCTCTTCAACTAAATCCCCAATTTTAGAACTTTCAAAACTTTCCTAGTACTTTCAGGACCCCTTTCAAAGTCTCAATCTTCCTTCTTTTATAATTCTCCAATAGATGTCATGGTATCTCTTCAAAATGTGTATTGATTCGATGTATTTCCCCAAGAGATGCATCCTTTCACAATAACTTTCATCCATGGTGGTTGTAACCACCTATTAAGCCAATAGGTTCCTAAAAAACTCTTTAAATTTTGCAAAAACCAAATTTACTCATCCAATAACTACCACTGGTGCTTAAGCACGGGGCCTCTAGCGCTTAGGTGCGACCTTCTATGTTTAACCGGTTCTTAGGTGCTAAAACAATTTTGCACATTTTTCACCTATTTGCTCCAAATTTGATCATTTTTCACTCATTTAAGCATTTTTCACCTTTTTACCTATATCTGAAAGAAAAACACAAAAATACCTTCCAATAAAGATAATATCTCGAAAATAGGTATAAAAATATGTCTAAAAACAATATATATTTTAGGCGTATCGGGCCACTATAGAGGAAGCTTAAGGGGAGTCCCCATAAAACTGCTTCGCCTTAAGGTTGACCCTGGGTATTAGTTTGGAGCTAGTTCGCTTACTTCCACTCACTTGCACCCACTTGCACTCACAACCCTAAAACCAAGATTTGTTGACTTTGATCCTTTGATCTTTTGGGAAACTCACGTAGATGGTCCTTTAGACCCATTGACCCTAGGCTAGGGTTTAGCTAAGACTTACATAGAGGACCCAAATGGGGATTTCATTGGTCCATAGCTCATATATGGTGGTTAGTACGCTAATTCTACAAAAATATCCAACTTAGTATTTTGCCCCTAAATCCACCCAAATTACCTAAACACCCCAAACCCTAAATTTGGCAAAAATTCCCAATTTCACCCAAAATACCCAATTTTTGTTCAAAAATCATTTAAAACCATTTTTAAATACCCGAATTGCCCAAAACCACCCAAAATGGCCAAAATTTTCCAAAATACTCCTAAATTTGCCAAAATTACAAAAATACCCTTAGCGGCCGAAAATTTCCCAAAACATCCAAAATCACTTCAAATGTCTCCAAAACCAATTTGGACTCTTCAATTAAACTCAATTTGGCCAATTTGACCATTTTGACGAAAACCCTTAAATTGCCTTTAATGGCCCAATTTCCCCAAATTCACCACAAATGTCCATCAATTTGCCGCCAATGCTCCCCAATTTCATTTCTAAACTCAAATTTATCTTTCATATGATCAATCTAAACCAAAATTAAGCCTAATTGATGCATGTTTTGAGCTCAATTTTGATCTAAGTCAAACCCCCAATTTTGACCATATGACTTAACCCCTCCAAATTAAACCACATAGCCTACACAATCTGCCCCAATTTAAATCCTAAACTCTTCATAAAAATCCTATAAATGAAATGGGACCTTTAATTGGCCTTTTCCAAGCCTCAATTTCACTCAATTTTAACCTAAGTCCAAAATCCACAAATTTTCCCCAAATTGGCTATGTATCCAATTGTCACCTAATTGAATACCCAAACACCAAAATTGACACCCAATTGATGTTGATAACTCTTCATGATATTCCTATAGACCATTTTCAAGCATAAATTTGGGCTTAGCCCAACCTTAGCCTTACCTAAACCTAAGTCTGACCCAACACCCCCAAAGTAACCAATTGTCCAAAATCCTCTCAATTGAACCTCTAAACCAATTCAAAATCACTCCAAAACTTTTCCAAACCTCTTGTGACAATTATTTAAACATTATTGATCAATAAATTGAGCTCAATGTCATGAACAACCTAACCCAAACCCAAATTCTAGCCATTTTGACCCAAATTGAACCCCTTCCCCAAAATTGACTTAGTCACGCTAAAGTCACCAAATTAAGGTCTCTACAACCACTAACCACACCTTATTGACTAGGCTAAACCCCCTTAAACCACCCAAGTGAGCTATGGACCAAGGGTCCCCTAATTTAAGGAATCTTATCCTATTTTTGGGCGTTAACCAAGAAATCTCCTCTATCATCACTTGCCATTGAGGGTTAACTATAATTAACCGTCCCCCCTGGCTCACCTGACTCCTCTGGCCACCTCCCCTTGCTATGCTAGCCGGCCTAGTGGCCGGAAAACCCTAAAACTGAGAGTCACCCTCCTTAAATCAAAACACAAAGAACCCATCCAAGCTGCCCAACTCTGAATGGCCCTTATACCCAATTTGAAGCCTTGGTAGCCACCCTAGGCCATACTATTTAAACCACTCATCTATGGCCAAAGAGGAGGGCAATAAAATTTTCTTAGGGAAACTCTGTCAAATTGCTCCTAGAGCTCCTCTAAGACTCCCTAAGCTCATTTCAACAATCCCTTGGTCATTTCCTTTATCACCTGAGCTCAATTTTTGAGCTCAAAATCAAAACAAATTTTGGACATCCTCAAAACTCCCCCAAACTCCAAATTGAATTGCTCTTGAGCTAACCCAGAGCAAGAGAGGAAGATTCCCATCAAAATACATCTATTTTAAGCTCTCCAAGCCACTCCTAAACCAAGGCCGCACCCCTTTCATTGAACTCCTACTTGGAGCTTACACCAAAGGAAACCAACACATCTAAGAGATTCATTGGACTTCACAGAAGCTTCTACAAGCATTTGATTGAGGCCTCCACTCTTAAAGAAAGGTATTGGCCATTAACCCTATTCTTGAGTTGGTTTTCATCAAATGTGAAGTGAAGTTTGATTTCATAGAATTGTAACCATATAGATGTGTACTCCTCGAGTAGATGAAGGTGTAGGAACAAACCCCATGTTATTTAGTTGAGTATCGAGTGAGATCTGAGGCCTAGAAGTTGGACAGCACACGGGATCTGAATATCGGGGACGATGATGGAGAGCCATATGATCGAGCGTATATTAAATGGATGGATGAGATTGAGTCGGACAGAGTCTCCGTGCATGAACAGCGGGACGCATGGCTACCGAATCGGATGGCGGTGCAGAACCAAGTGGCGACGCATGAAGTTTCAGGGAGGACGAGGATGATGAGGCGCATGAGTGAGATGAATAGAAAATTAGGATTTTCTTGATTTAAATTAATAACAGATTTTTAAAAATTCATAACTTTTGCATAGAGAAATCATAAAAATAAAGTAAAAATATCTTCTTGCTCAGTGAACAGAGGAAATAATGTGGGCTAAAAATAAAAATTATTTGTCAATTATATGATTTTTAATTAATTAAACACCCTCTGTGATATTTTAACTCTCCATGACTAATTTTGGTTCACCATAGCTTGAAATTTTTAAGGTTTATTTCTCATCACAGAAGGGATGTTCTCTAATTTTTCCAAGGTCAGAGGGCATCTCTATGCTGCTAACCCTAATTTTCAATCTAGGGTGACCATATTGGCTTATTTTAATTATAAATCAAAACATCATTTGGAAAATTATGAAAATAATTTTAGTAGATTTCTTGTGGTCACAGAAATCTAGGAAAAATATCATGATGTCTTGAATTATCTTGTAAATTTCTATATTTAATTAAATGTAAATATCTAGTGTTAATTTATGTAAATTATATTCTTATAAAAAATTAAAAAAATCAATCTCATATTGTTGATAAAAATCATGTTTATCTATTGTAAAAATTTGAAAATTATTTGATTAGGTTTAAGTATTAAAGTTGATTTTCTAAGAAACCTTGTATTTTTGTACAAAAATACTTAGATTAAATTACATACATTTAGGAAAATTATGAAAAGTGGTTTTTTGAGTTCCTTGTGATCAGAGGCACTTGGAAAAATAAAAATTATTTTTTTTAGAAAATACTTAATTTTTTAGCATTATTTTGAAATTAAAAATAATTAAAAATTTCAAAAATATCAAAATATTTGAAAATATGCCTAATTATTTTCTGGTCACTTGGGACTCATTAAAATATTTTTTCTATTTTTTCTAAGTTAAAAATAAATCTTAAAAGCTTAAAAGTGAATTTTCCTTATTTTCCCACTAAAATAATTATAATAAACAAATTTAAAATCATCAAAATACAAATTTTGATTCTTTGAGTTTTTTGAACTCAGAGAAGTCTAATAAAAATATAAAAAAAGTAATTTTTGTAATTGAGACATCATTTTCTATTTAATTAAATCAATGAAACTTGTTAATAATAAAATAATAATAATAAAATTTAATTAAAAAAATCATGAAGTTTTGCTTAAGTGTTTCTCTGACTTAAGAAAACCTCTAATAATTTTGTCAAAAATAAAAACATTATTTTGGAATGTTAAATAAATCAATTTTTGAAAATCTTATTTTTTGAATTTAAATAAATAATTAAATTAAATTGAATTTTGAAAACCCATGAACATGACACTCTAAATGCTCAAAGTCATTTGGGTTATGTTTAATGAGTTATGAGGTGAAGCCCCCAAGGGCAAAATAGTCATTCTAGATTTTGGTGCCTTAATCAAATTTAGGATTAACCAAGGGAAATAGGAAATTTTAATTTTAATAAACATGTTTGGATAATTATAATACAATGGGATTAAAAGGTAGAAACTCACTCACTACCCTTGCACAACATCAACAAAATCATAATTCTCCTAATCTTCAAGACTTGAAAGTCAATTAAGATCAAATGATTCTTAAGTGATGGGCTTAAGATAGAAAACATGATAATTTATTTTTCTCAAGCCCAAAGTTGAGGATGATGTGATGATTCAATAAGGATATATGTCACTTAAATCAAAATTTTGACAATAACCATTTCACCTATTTTAATTGTTAAGGGTTTGGTAGAGACCTAGGCTCGATATCTAAACTCAATTGATTGGATATAAAAGATGATATGATTGGTGATTAATATCTTTAAAAACTATAAGCCTGAATTTAATTGTGGGCACCATAATCTTTAAATGACCTAAAATTGCCTTAGGGGCACCCACTCACATAACTCTTAAATGAAACATCAATTGATTAACTGAGTATTCTATCCTTAGGATAATTAAATTGTCAAGTTTCACTAAGAAATGGGGTAGTCACACTTTGAACTCTGATAATTAATGAAATAATATGATAAGTTCAAAATGAACTCAAGATATTTCAAGAGATCTTCAATGTGGTTCAGGGTCATAACTCGAGCACATTGAAATCTAATGGACTTTATAAAGGGCAAATTAGACTTGCCATATTTTGTTCTAAAATCATCTACTAGGATCTTCTGAGATCAATAAAATCATAAATTGGGGTTTGATAGCTAAACCTTCATCTACCCCTGCAATTTAAATTTATTTGCAAAATTATATACATGTCTTGCAAGCACTGACCTTTCAGGTGGTGGAACGAGAAGAATCGACAGGTATGTTTTCAAATTAATGCATTTACCTCCTTGTACTTCTTGTCTCGAGCTTGCATGTTAAACAACGATTTCACCCTGCATGAAAACCAAAACTGTTAGGATAGCCACAAAACCAAAATCAACAAAGATACAAGCAGAGCATTCTCACCAAAGTTCTCAGCAAAAGTTACAACATGCTCAACAGCAAGTACAACAGTATGAACAATCCACCCAATAGCCATACCAGGGAGGATCATACTATATGGAAGGTAGAGTAGACCCAACTCTTTCATAGTGAAGGAGAAGACAATAATCCTTTAAAGATGAGTGACATTGACTTTTTATATACCTAAAAATATAAGAATTTGACACCACTACAAGAAGATTTAAACCCTCGGAAATGACGCCAAAAACTTGATGCAACTTTTAATATGAAAGAACTTATGAACCTTGATTTATATATTTATAATGATTTTGTAAAGTCACAATTTCAAACGCAAGTATACGTATCGCTCAAGTAAAACAGGGCTTTAATGGAGTCCCGTTTATCGATCCTACAGGGAAGCGAGGTAAGAGGTCTTTAATCAAATCCTAGTCTACTACAATTAGTCCTTAGTTTGGAATGTCGATTAAAATGATGTTTTATCTATCAACTACTCCTAAATGCAAGTGTTAAATGTACAGATAGTAACTATAACTAAATGCAATTATTAATTCTAAAGATATCCCTTTTTGGATGAATTGGTTTAGAGAATTTTGAGATATTAAAAACTTATATTCTTATGTAGTGAATTGGATAATGTAAAGGAATGAGATGCATTAAATATTTTATGTGCCAAATAGAAGCAATCCTATTCTTTACCCTTTGGTCCAGACATAAAAAACATTGACTAATCCTATGCTTGTTTACTGAATCCGTGGCTAGGCTCGGAGAATACCGGCTCTCACTTCGGAGCTCTCACGTTCCCATCACCTGAGGGCTAATATCTCTTCTTTAGTACTCAAACAATAGGACCAAATTAGAGATTTTAGTCTGTCACCCTAAAATCTCCAATTCTATGCCCATGAAAGTATATTTCTCTATTTATTTGCATTCAACTCCCATGAACTTAACTATCCATGGAATCTAAATGTGGTTCTACTTTGTTGAGAATTACACAGCCCTCTCGGGTCTTAATGCAATTACAATGAATTTTAACACTACAAAAAACATTTATTCTAATGTAAATAAAGTGCAAGTAAAAACCATCACATTGATAATTAAATCCGCTTCTAACATGCATAACAAAATCCTAAACATGAATTCTACTCATTAGAAAAGAAAAGTAAAATGAAAACAACGACATAATCTTCTCATAACATCATTTCCAAACAAGAAGAAAGATAGAGAGAAGCACATCACAAAGCATGAAGGAAACACAATGGAAACTTCATTTAACCAAAACAAATCCACTAGATAAGTGTTTACAAAAATCAAAAGACAATGAAGAACACAATACTTAGCTTTTTCTCTCTGAAATAAAGATGAATATCTCTCCCACAAACTCTCCCACCAATCCATGCAATGCTAAAATATCTCCTAACAAATTCTCTCAAAATCTCCTCTCCAATCTCTCCAAAAGGGTAGAAATCTACATTTCTACTCATATTCTAAAAAATCCTAAACTTTCTTCACGCTTTTCCTAACATCCATCTCACAAAAAACCTTCTTTTCTAACCTAAATCTATTCTTTTAAAGTGTAGGGATGAAGTTTGAAGAGTTGCCACAAGAATCCTTTCAAAAAGCTTACAAATACGTTGAATTTTAGCCCACAACCGCCAAAAGTTTGTCCATAGTTGTCCCGGGCACCGTTGGTGGGCTCGAGGGCACCATCAGCGAGCTTTTTTGTTATTTTTTGGTCTTCTTGGTTAAATCTCGCCGTTGGCTCCGTTTTGGGTGCCGTTGGCGAGCGGATTGTGCAGCTCCACTGTTTCGCCCTGTTTGGCTCCATTTTAGCTCTGTTTCGCCCCATTTCAATTGCATTGTGTTCCTAACAGATAGCCCTACGAAATAAGCATGAAAACAACCTTCCTTTAAAGTGTAATTTTATTTAAAAATATGCAAGAAGTGTGAAAGAGATTAAATATCGAAAAACTTATCGTAAGGTGACAGGGCAAAATTTCATTTCATGCTCATTTTTGCTCCAAATCGCTCCGTTTTTGTTTCTTCTTCTCCAAAAGTCCATCTCTTGTACCTGAAATTAAAAACATGCAAAATACCTTCCTTTAAAGAGTAATATCATCAAAATCAGTGTAAAATAGGTATGAAAATCTCAACATATTTTCCTTTGGTTAAAATCCCCAAACTTAACTATTACTTGTCCTCAAGTAGTTTTAGTACTACATAAAAGTTATGATCCATTGTAGTAAAGTTTTAATTCAGAAATACTATAAGTTTGATTTAAGTAAATACCATAGTGATATTTTTAGAAAAAAAATAAGTAATTAAATTGACTCTATAAGTACAAGATTATCTAGTCATCAAGTTTAAGAGTTCAAGTTTTCTATTCATTTCAAGAATGACTATATGTTGCAATATCAAGTCACTTAGAATATTTAAATGATAGGAACTTCATGAGAACACTATTAGTAAGAGATGCTAATCCATAAATATAAGTCCAGGAATGTATTTAGGATTGCCATTTAGGTATGTCCAGTGAAGCCAATTTTTGATTAGGCATCTCCTCAAGCTTCCCCTCACTTTTATATTTTTTTCTTTCTTTTCTTTTCTCTTTTTCATTTGGATTACTTTCAATCCTATATATTTTTCTTTTCTTTTTAGGGATTGTTTTCAATCAATTCTTTTTCCTTTTTCAAGTGAGGATTACTGTATCCGGATAACCTTTAATGATTTTGAACATCGTCTTTCTTTCCCTAAATTTGAAACTCAAAGCATTTATTTACCTTATAAATATTTCATAGCTTTTACATCATTGAGCCCCAATCTTTTCTTTTCAAATGAATTTCTAAGATTCTTAATACTTCAAAATATAGTTTTCTTTATTTTAAATAGTTAACAATAGTCTTGTTCTCTTATACTAAATATCTTATTCTACAAAATTAATTTTCATTACAAAAATATTCCTTTAAATCTACCATAATATTTAAATATCTACAAACTATAGTTCTCTGAATTAAATTCACTACATAAAATCATATTAATAATTTTTGAAAATATTTAACTTGAGAACATCTAATAGTTAATATTTTTCTTCCCTCCCCCAAACTTGCATTTTTAAATATTTTACAATTTAATTCCATAAAATGTAGCAGAAAGGAAAAGTAATTGAATCTACTAGCTACTACAACATCCTATCAAATTTATATGCATGGTTAATCAGGATAGAATGACAACAAGAATAAGTAAATTAAGCCTAAAACATGCTTGCAATAATATTAAACTAAAAGGAAGTATATTCAATTTAAAATTTCATTTTTCTTCCTACCCCCAAACTTGATTTTTAGCATGTATAACATTTAGTGCATAAAATATAAGTAGGAAGAAAAAGAGTTTAAAAATTCTATACCACAAATTTCTATCAAAAACATCTACAATTATTTATTAGGATAGAAGACATGTAGTAGAAAGTAAATCTAAACTAAACATGCCAAAATGAAATTAACTAAACAAAGTTCTAATTAGCATAACTTGTATCAACATTGAAATATAAAAATGTTCTTCAATTCTTATAAATTCTAACACAAACACAAACACAAACATATAAACAAGATAAATGAGGTCAATTCTTCCTCCATCTCATCGCATCTCAGTAACTTACTTACAATTTCTAACAGAATCCTTACACAAATATATTGGGTGCTTATAAATGATTTTATAGATTCTAATCCCAAAAATAAGATTATCCCTGATATATTGGATCTCGAGCACCAACACCAGACATCACCATATCCCAATAATTAAGCACCTCTAGCAGTTATAAGGATAGTGTAAAATCGTCCATAAGTTACTCATCTAATAGGTTTGTGACTCTTATCAAATGAAAATAAAGTTCAAGAAAAGAAGTAACAAATATGAGATGGAACTATCACTGTTAAAATTCATAATGTATCTTATAAAACTCAAGTTCGGGTGAGACCCGAGTTGTGGTGGACTCGTGAATCCAACTACTACAAAAGAACATACAAGTCTAACCATAATAAGAATTTAAGGAATCATCACCCTCATGACACACAAAAAGTAAATTAAACCACTTACAATCCAAACATCCACCAAGCATTAAGCAAACTGATCAATCCACACTAAAGCAACCACAATACAACACTGACAATCATGACTCTTAAGCAAACTAAATCAAACCACACAGATAACCATGGAGTGCCTCCCATAAAGCGCTTGGTTTACCGTTGCTAGCCCGAGAAATGATTCCACATGGATCAAAATTCCAATTAAGTAATCTTTGATCAATCGTGCAATCTTTTCCAGATCCAGGGATTACTATAAAATCCTCAACTTTTAATTTTTCATTCAGCTCTTCCTTCTCATATTGATTCTTATCATTGTTCCTCATATTTCTTTCTAGATCCAATATTCTTTTATTAATTTTCTCAATTTGCATATTAATATCATCCTTGAAAGTTATAAAAAATGGATCTTTATATGATAATTCAAGACCTCCCAAATTTTGGATCAGATTCTCTCTAGATAAGTCAGATTCTATATCAATATATTCTATGTTACTCTTCTGTTTCAAATTATCTTCCAATTCTTCAGGAATTTCTTCCATTGATCTTTCAATTTCCTTATCCTTAACTCTCAACTCAAAACTCTTTTGAAACAAATCCTTAAATTCTCTTCTAAATATCAAATCAATAATTTTAAATTGCTCATAATTCATTTCCTTATGATTTATCTCAGAGTCACTAGGTAAAATATCTGGGGGGTAACTGTTAATTGCATTAATAATCTGCCCCATCATCAGAATCTCATTTATTTTGTTCGTATACCACGGAATATGCCATTCAGTGACTTTGAATAACTCTTTCATAGGAGATCTTTTACTGATTTCATCATTCAATTCAGGTTCATCATGTGATTGAGTAGAATATGAAGATATAGAGACTGGTGGTGTATATAAATTCACCAAATAGGTAGGCTTTAAAATTGTATGAGGAAAATTCATTTTAATGTCATGAGATTTTTCAACAGATGGAATTAAAAGTTTACTATTTTTGGTAACGTCCATCATTTCACACCTCTCCTGAACATACATACAGTCTTCTTTAAACAACATTTTAGACTCATCATGAAAGCCCATTTTGATCTCATCTGTTAACTTACTCTCAAAACTTTTTTGGAAATAGTTTTTACTTAGAAAATCAATTTCATCCATCTGAAAACAATCATCATCTTTTTTCTCAGCTGGATATTTCATAGCCTTTAAAACATCAAAAGTGGTTTCGTGGTTATTAATATTCATAGTTAACTTTCCTTTTTGCACGTCTATCATAGCTTGTCCAGTAATAAGAAAAGGTCTCCCAAAAATAATTGGATATTCTTTATGTTTCTCCATATCTAATGCAATGAAGTCCATAGGAAAGATAAATTTATCCACTTTAACAAGCACATCTTCTATAATCCCTTTTGGATAAATGATAGATCAGTCAGTTAATTGAAGAGTTATAGTAGTGGGATAAATATTGCCCAAACCTAACCTTTTAAATTTAGATAGAGGCATCACATTAATGTTCGATTCTAAATCACATAAAGCTTTTCCACATAATATTTTTCCAATTACATAAGGAATTGTAAAGCTACAATGATCTTTAAGTTTTCGAGGAAAATTTTTCTGAAGTATAGCGCTGCACTCCTCACTTAGTGCAACTGTCTCGTAATCCCCAAATTTTGTTTTCTTGTTTAATATCTCCTTCATAAGTTTTTCAAAACATGGCATCCGTTTTAAAGCTTCAGTGAAAAGAATATTTATTGGTAACTTCTTAAGTACGTCCATGGACTTTGAAAATTTTTTATCCAACTCATGTTGTCTAAGTCTTTGAGGAAATGAAGGTGGCGGTCTTTCCAAACTGATTTTAGTTGGAGATATTAATTTATCTAGATCCTTAGAAACAATACATTAACAATTAAACACATAAAAAATGAAATATATTCAACACAACAAAATATTTTCACGTACACCTTATTTTTCATAAAAATAACAATTTTTTAACACTTTTTCATATAAAAAAACTTTTCACACAAAACAGTTTTTACGACACTACAGTTTTCCAAGTCTAAGCCTAGTTACTTTAACTAAAATTCTCCTAAAGTTCTTACCGAAGCTTCCCCGACAACGGAGCCAAAAACTTGACAGTGAATTTTATATACCTAAAAATACAAGAATTTGACACCACTACTAGAAGATTTAAACCCTCGGCAATGACGCCAAAAACTTGATGCAACTTTTAATATGCAAGAATTTATGAATCTAGATTTATATATTTATAATGATTATGTAAAGTCACAATTTCAAACATAAGTATACGATCACTCAAGTAATACGGGGCTCTAATAGAGTCTCGCTTATCGATCCCACAGGGAAGCGAGGTAAGAGGTCCTTAATCAAATCCTAGTCTACGACAATTAGTCCTTAGTTTGGAATGTCGATTGAAATGATGTTTTATCTAGCAACTACTCCTAAATGCAAGTGTTAAATGTAAAGATAGTAACTATAACTAAATGCAATTATTATTTCTAAAGATATCCCTTTTTAGATGAATTGGTTTAGAGAATTTTGAGATATTAAAAACTACTATTCTTATGTAGTGAATTGGATAATGTAAAGGAATGAGTTGCATTAAATATTGTATGTGCCAAATTGGAGCAATCCTATTCTTTACCCTTTAGTCTAGGCATAAAGAACATTGACTAATCCTATGCTTGTTTAGTGAATCTGTGGCTAGGCTGGGAGGATACTGGCTCTCACTTTGGAGCTCCCACGTTCCCCTCACCTGAGGGCTAACATCTCTTCTTCAGTACTCAAACAATAGGACCAAATTGTAGATTTTAGTCTGTCACCCTAAAATCTCCAATTCTACGCCCATCAAAGTATATTTCTCTATTTATTTGCATTCAACTCCCATGAACTTACCTATCCATGGAATCTAAATGTGGTTCTATTTTATTGAGAATTACATAGCCCTCTCGGATCTTAATGCAATTACAATGAATTTTAACACTACAAGAGGCCTTTATTGTAATGTAAATAAAGTGCAAGTAAAAACCATCACAATGATAATTAAATCCGCTTCTAACATGCATCAAAAAATCCTAAACATGAATTCTACTCATTAGAAAAGAAAAGTAAAATGAAAACAACTGCATAATATTCTCATACCATTATTTCCAAACAAGAAGAAAGAGTAAGAGAAGCACACCACAAAGCATGAAGGAAACACAACGGAAACTTTATTTAACCAAAGCAAATCCACTAGATAAATGTTTACAAAAATTAAAAGATAATGAAGATCACAATACCTAGTTTTTTCTCTTTGAAATAAATATGAATATCTCTCCCACAAAGTCTCCCGCTGATCCATTCAATGCTAGAACATCTCCTTACAAATTCTCTCAAAATCTCCTCTCCAATCTCTCCAAAAGGGTAGAAATCTACATTTCTACTCCTATTCTAAAAAACTCTAAACTTTCTCCAAACTTTTCCTAGCATTCCTCTCACCAAAAACCTTCTTTTCTAACCTAAATCCATTCTTTTAAAGTTTAGGGACTAAGTTTGAAGAGTTGCCACAAGAATCCTTTCAAAAAGCATCCAAATACGTTGAATTTCGGCCCGTAACCACGAAAAGTCGGTCCATAGTCATCCCCGGCGCCGTCGGCGAGTTCGAGGGCACCATCGACAAGCTTTTCTATCTTTTTTCAGTCTTCTTGGGTAAATCTCGCCGTCCACTTCGTTTTTGGCGCCGTTGGTGAGCGGACTGCGCAGCTCCACCGTTTCGCTCTGTTTGGCTCCGTTTTAGCTCCATTTTGCCCCATTTTAGTTGCGTTGTGTTCCTAAAAGACAACCCTACAAAATAAGAATGAAAAAAACCTTTATTTAAAGTATAATATCATTCAAAAATATGCAAGAAGTTTAAAATAGATTAAACATCGAAAGACTTATCGAAAGGTGATAGGACAAAATTTCATTTCATGCTCGTTTTTGCTCCAAATCGCACCTTTTTTGTTTCTTTTACTCCAAAAGTCCATTTCATGTACCTGAAACCAAAAACATGCAAAATAACTTCCTTTAAAGAAAAATATCATCAAAATTAGTGTAAAATAGGTATGAAAATCTCAACATATTTTCATTTGGTCAATGAGGCTTTCCCGAAGATGTTAAAAAACTTGGTGAAAAAGTTAGAGTTCAGATTGCCAGAACCAAAGAATGCCGAAGAGGTTGATAAGAAAAATAGTCCCAATTTTTGTCTCTACCATAGAATATTGAGGCATACAATAGAAGGTTGTTTTGTCTTCAAATATTGGCTCGAGAGGAACTTTAAAGAAAGAAACATAACAATTTTGAAAGACTATTTAAAAGAGCCTGAAAATGTTATGTGATTATGGTTTCGGCCAAGAAAATCATTCTAATAGATCCATATGTAAATAAAGATGGATGGAGCACAGTTTGGAGCAAGTCATCCAAGAAGATACTGGATCAGATTCAGACCGCCTCAACTCAGGCAGCCATTCAAAGTCTACAACCAGCCCAACCCAAGTTGGAGATTTCAACAGAGAAGTCACCGCAACTAGAAGAGAAGAAAAAGAGCAACGTTGTGAAGATCGATAGCACGGGGGGGGGGGGTGTAGGAGAGTGGTTGCCTCTGTTAGATTGGTTGTCTTGGATTTGGGAAAGAAAATCTTCAAACCCCTGACCATTTATGATTATCTTTTTGCTCTATCAGGATATTATAATGAAATGATTATGATTTCAGCTACTTTTTGATTGTTTCTAATGATAACGTAACTGACTTTGTTCAATGTAACTCTGATCTTGATTCCCAAAAGGATCCTCAAATTCTACTTGAGTACGATAAGCCCGTTAGTGAGAATGGAGAGGACACTGACAATACCGGTTATGATAGCACTGGAGTGAAGAGCCAGTCCTCGAGTGCCACGGTGCACCACTTACTATTAACTTGGATATCTCCAATGAAGAAGGAATACCAGAAATTTTTCCTACAACACCTCAGGAAGAAGAAATTACAGAAGTGAATCTAAGGAGCGGGAAAGTATTACCGAGGACTGCTCTGGTAGATAAAGGAAAACAGATAGTCACTCAAGAAGAGCTATCTCCACCTCCGCTAGTGAAAGATTCACATAGCCAAGTGAAGATCAGAGGATTATAAAAAGTTGATTATAACGTACTAGCTCATTTTAGGAGGTTGCAAGCCTAACTAAGCATTTATGATGCTCTAATCCTGTCAAAGGAGATGAGAGAGTCTCTGGTTATAGCCTTGCTCGACCTAGAAATTTGCTTAACTCAGTTGGCTAGTACATCCTGGGATGAAGTTTTTTTGTTTAAAGAACAGCCTGGGATAACATTCACAGATGAAGATTTGTTGCTCCGTACCACCGGCATAACTGACCGCTCTACATCTTCGTCAACATTGGCAGATTTATATTGTCTAGAGTCTTGGTAGATCCGGAAGCATCACTAAACTTAATGAGTCTATGAACATTAAAATAATTGGACATTTAGGCTCAAGAGCTTACAACCAATAAAATGATGTTAATATGATTCAATCAAAAGGGAGAAAGAACTTTTGGATCAGTTACACTGTTAATGAAAGCTGGAGAACTAGTAACAACTGCAAAATTCTATATCATCGATGCAGAGACTTCCTTTAATGCTCTACTTGGAAGACCATGGATTCTTGAGCATAATATGGTTCCGTCATCATTATATCAATGCATCAAATATTTCAAAGAAGGACAAGAAAATTGTATTAAAAGAGATTTACAACCGTTTTCAGTACATGAAGTGGGCATTCATGATGATGCTGCATACTATGCACCTCTAAAGAATATAGTCTTTTCTCATTAAGTTGTATAAAATGAAGTGAAAGATTTATAAGAATCACAAAGAAGAGACCATTCAACGCTGCTTCAACAATCTACTATCGTCTCTTCACAATGAGGTGTTAGAGATTCTTTTAGCCTATATACCCGTGATCGAGGTCAGGGGCGTGGACGAGGAAGAACCTACATGATTGTTGAACAGACTAGGCCAACCATCAACATCGACATGGAAGAAAGTTCTGTTTGAAGAAAGTTCTGAGGAAGAAATGATGATGATAAAACAAAAGAAGCCTCAGTATGAGATCTCCTTAGAAGAAGTGGAAAAATATGAATATGAGTTGATGTATGATCGGATTAACCACTATGTGAATGCCATGACCCTTACTATGATCTATCCTCAAAAGGTTGAGAGGCTAAAGGCCAAGGAAGTCTGTAGTGTTGGTTTGAAGCCAATCAGTTTTTATCGTGCTTCCCTTTCTACAAATTCTAAAAATCTTGTAAATTTGGATGATAGTTTTAATGAATTAATGAAATTACCTTTTAGTTACTTTTCTCCTTGTGTGCAAAAATTAATTCAACAGGGATATGTGCCAAAGCAAATGATAAAAGATAAGCTACAAATTTATGAAAAATTATGGAATGTTAAAATTCAAACTCCTAATTCCAAAGAAGGTATCAGATTTGGTACTGTAGGACCAATTGATGACTCAAAATTTTTCGTGGTTGTTACTAGTAAATTAGAAGAGGACTGCCTTAATATAGATGATGACTCTCAAGAATAGTTAATAGATGATGCTCCACCAAAATTTGAAGAAGAAATTAAATCAGCAGTTGATGAGTTAAAAGAAGTCAACCTTGGGATTGAGGAGCAGCCCCGACCAACCTTTATAAGTTCCTTACTTAGCGAGGAAGAATCCATAGAGCTAATAGGGTTTCTTTTAGAATTTAAAGATTGTTTTTTTTGGAGCTATGATGAAATGTCAGGGCTATCAGCAAAAGTTGCAGTGCATAAGCTTGGGGTAGACAAAGACACGACCCCAGTAAAACAAGTCTCCAGTAGGATGCGCCTCGAAATAGAGCAACAAGTCATTGTCGAGGTGAAGAAATTACTAGATGATAACTTTGTAAGATAAGAGCAATACCCCACATGGTTAGCCAATATCATACAAGTTAAGAAGAAAAATGGACAAATTCATGTATGTGTCGATTTCAGGGATCTAAATAAGGCAAGTCCAAAAGCTAAATTCCCACTACCGATACAAGAATTAATGGTGGACATGACCCCAGTAAAAAGATGACTTAAGTTTTTTGGAAGAAGAAAAATATTTAATATGAAAATATCGTTCTTCTTATCATGAATCAGTAATAAGTATAAAAATTATGTTGTGGAAGTATGCAAAAATGTGTTGTGCCAAATAGGAGCAATAATATTCTTTACCCTTACTAGAGATGCTAAAAAGAACATTGGCTAATTTAAAGTTTAAATAGTTATGAAGACCGGCTAGGCAGGGAATGTACTAGCTCTCGCTCTAGAGTTCCCTCGATTCTCTCCATCTTGAGGCTAACATTCTCGTATCAGAACCTAAAACAATAAACCAAGTTTGGGCTTTAACCTGTCACTTTAAAGTCCTCTAACTCTACACCCATCAATGAATATTTCCTTGTTTCTTTGCACTAATCATATGAACTACATTCTCATTCGTACAACCTCCTGTGATTCTTTCCAATTTTTGACTGAGACAATACCAGCCTAGTTCTTACATGTTCTCACAACAAATTTTACATATGGATTGGCCAAATCAACAAGTAAATGAAGTGCATGGATTTAAATCATCACAAATTGTTCCAACATTAAAGATCAATACTCTCCACAACTTCCATCCAAAACTTAATGACTTATCATTTTAAGAAGAAAGATAAAGAAAACTACTCATAATCCATAGAGAAAACAAAACCATACTTTAGTTTAAAAGAAGAAATCATTGTCAAACCAACAACAAGTCTCAATTAAAACCAAAAGTAGTCTAAAACAAAAAGATAAAAACTTATCTCAAGTCCTCTACTAAACTTTTGAAGTTCCTTTGAATCTCTTCTCTTTTACAATCACTCCAAACATCATATTAAAAAGGATAAAGTAAATAAAAAGTGGTTCATGAAATTCTCTCAAACTAACTCCCTAGAAAAGAACTTTTAAAACCTGTCAATATTTTCATAACTCTTTTCTAAGTCCTCTCTTCTTTCTTTTATAGTTTTCCAAGAGTTGCCTTAGGATCTCTCCAAAATGTGTCTTGATTTGATATATTTTCCGAAGAGATGCTTTCTTTCATGATAATTTTCATCCATGGTGGTTACAACCACCTATTAAGCCAATGAGTGCCTCAAAAACCTCTTTGAAATTTGTGAAAACCGATTTTACTCATCTAGTAACTGCCACTGGCGCTTAAGTGCATGGTCTCGGTGCTTAGGCGCGACCTTCTCTGTTTAACCGGCGCCAAAACTCTTTTGCACAATTTTTTACTTTTTTGCTCCAAATTTGATCTTTTTTCACTCCCTTAAGCATTTTTTTCTATTTTTACTTGTATCTACAAGAAAAACACAAAAATACCTTCCATTAAAGCACAATATCTCAAAAATAGGTATAAAAATGTGTCTAAAAACACTATATATTTTAGGTGTATCAAAATCCCCCAAATTTAAAATGTTACTTGTCCTCAAGTGACACTTCCATTTTTAAAAACCAAATATGTATGATATGTATATGAGTTTCTTTAGGAGTTACTAAAATTTGGATTTAGAAATGTAGTAGTCCAATTTAGAAAAAATAATTAGTAAATGAGATCAACTTAAAGTTTGAAAATTTTTAATGTTAAGATTTATGAAAATATGAGTTTTTATCTAATTCAGAAATATTGTAAGTTCTCTAAATTTAGATTTTAGTTTTTTTTATTTTCTCTAGTTAAAAATTTTTATTAAAAATAATTTTACTTACTATATTATATTTATAAGCTTAAGATTTTATCAAGTCTTATACTTTAAAAAGATCAAATGTAGAACCAATTTTTAATTATGCACTAATCCTCAAGTTTCTCCTCCCTTACATTTTTTTTCTTTTCTTTTCTTTTTATTTTCTTTTTATTTTCTTTTTCTTTTTCTTTTTCAGGCAAGGATTACTATATCTTGATAGACCTTTGATGATTTTGAATTCCACTTCTCATTTCCTAAAGTAAAGTCTTGATATAATACTTTTACTTATAAATATAATAATAATTTTGAAAATCATTTTTAATAAAAGAAATTTAAGTATTAAAAATAAAAGTTTAAATTATCTAAACTTTTCAAAAAATATAATTTTTCTTAGTAGAGATAGTCACTTATATTAATCATTTTCTATACTAAAAATTTTTAACTTGAAGTTTTCCTTCATTACTTAAAATTTTAACTAAATTTTCTTACTTATTTCTAAAATCAAATTTTGCTTTCTTAATATAACTTCATTTACATAATCAATTTTTCTTTTCAAATCAAATTCACTTGTAGTACATTTGAGAACAAATAAAATTCCAGTTTTGAAAATGTTTTTAATCCCCCCCCCTTAAACTAAAATTTTTAAAAGATTAAACAGTTTAGCATTAGATATATGTAAGCAGGAATGAAAATTTAAAAATAACATGCTAATAGGAATTTTAACATCCTAATTATATAAGCATAAAACTAAAGACAAGAGTATAATTAATATTTGATTAAAATTTCTATATTTTATTTTTGTTTAACATGTAGAGATTCAATAGACTTCTAAATAGTGGGTATAAAAGCAAACAACAAAATAACTTGATAAAAGAAAATGCAAGGCAGCAGTTTCTAAATTTCAAGTTTAAGATCTAAGCTAGCAATATTTTCTACTTTATAACATATATGAAATTAAGTTAAGTTCAAAACTAACTAAATCATAGTACTAAACACATAACAACATCTACACCCTAAAATTTAAAAATAAAATATTAACTACCACAAACATCATAATAATAATAAAACATAACGTCCAAAACATAACATAGTCCAAAACAACACACATATGCAAATGTAGCAAGCTCAGACCACATAGTTCACATCATATTACAATCATAAAATGAATCTCTAAGCTCTACTCTTCATCCTCAGAATCACCGCTGCACCATATTTTTGCAGGCTCATAATCAGGATATCAAGGATATGGAGGAAATTGCAATCCTGGTTTACCTCTAATCAGGCTTTCTAAAGATGAGTGAAATTTTTCTTCATAATCACTCTTCCTTCTATTATAATTATTAGTATGATATGCAAAACACTCTAAATTTTGTACCATATCAGTGGTAAAATTGATATTGTCCATCATCTTCTGCAATAACTCATCCTGAGTCTTGGCATCGCCTCTAGATGTAGAAGAACGAGAAGTAGATGGTCGTGATGAAGATGCAGCAGAGGTAGATGCATGAGGCATCTCTAATCCATAACTTCTGGAAAATTCTCCTCTCAAGCCAAAAATCAAATGCTCAGAATAAGTCTTCACATTCACCTTCATGATGGGCTTTAGAGGTAATAGAACTTCCTACCAACTATCATACTTCACTCCAGCCTGATCACATAATGAAAATATCAAGGAAACAAATCTCATACCTGCAGTAGTAGCAGCAGCAGCTGAACTGATGATAATGTGATAGGTCAAAGCCCCTATGTTGATGGGTTTTCCCTCCTGAATACAATAATTCAACGTTGCTCTCTCTCTGGTCACTTCACTGAGATGATTGGTCGGAAGCAGAAAAGCAGAAATGAACTAGTGTTAGGCCTTTGAAGGTGCACATAACTTTGAAGTTGGGAAATTTACACTCATCTCATTGGTAATCTTCCAAAGTCCTCTCCCAATAGTCAAATATGAAATAATCTCGTCTAACTCCGCTTCACTAGGACTATAATTTACATAAAAACATAAAGTCTCTGGTGGTAAATGGTAAACGAGTTGATTACCTCTGGAGGAAAATGTACCAACTTCTCTCTAAACATAAATCGATCGTCTTCAGCCTCTAAGAGATTTGCATAAAACTCCCTCACAACAAAAATCACTGCAACGACAGAGAAACAAAAGAACTGTTCCCACTATCGGTGGACTATAAGGTATTTTACCTCTCCACCTAGACTCTTGAAACATCGCTCTTGAATCAATTTTCGTGACTGTATAGCATCACTATATCGATCTTGAGCTTTCAAACTAACAGACTTGCTCAAATCTAATGGGCTCTTTCCTCTACTCCTTTTCATTACTGGTGCCATTCTACTAATATGATAAATTCCAAAACTAACTTTAAAAATCAAGTTTAAATCACTAAACTAAACTTCCAAAAGCACTAACTAAAATTCCCAAGCAAATTCCATAGATTTTTCTTCACTTTTCACCATGAATAGTAAATTTTCAAAATCTTTCAAATGTGCTTAAAATATATGGTGAAAATCCAAAATTTTTGCATAGAAGTAAAGCTCTTACCTTAAGGAACTTGGATCTAGCAAATCTCACTCAATTCCACCAAGCAATCTTCAAATTCCACTTTCCCTAGCCCTTAAAATTGCGATTTTGAGTTGGGGAAGATGATATGAGGTGTTAAAAATGGTATTTTTGGACTTAAAATTCACTTTTAATCGTTTGTGAATCAATTTTCATGAACCGACACTTAAGCGTAGGTAAGTGGCGCTTAGGCGCCTGCCTCTTGGGTTGGCTCGCGCTTAAGCACGAGATGTGGTGCTTAGGTGCCAGTGCACAATTTTCAAATCTTTTAATTTTAAGTAAAATGCACTATTAGCCTAAGTAAACCACCCATAAATGGTCTCATAGCACTTAAATGACTATTTTTACTTTCTATAACTCCTCTCTCAAAATTCTCCATAATAATTAATTCAACTCGAGGCTAAAAATAACACAAATTTTCACAAAAACAAACTTATATTCATTCACAAACAAGTAAAAACACATTTAACATTTAGTTCTCTCTCCAAATAGTCTTGGATGAGAAAATTTTGCTAACTACAAAACGCTTAACACACATTTACAATTAAACACATATGTGACACAAACACTAAACACAAGACATAAATACTAACACACTTAAAAACATGACTCCAAACACACAATTCCTAACACTTAACTTAATGCCACTCTTCTTTAGAAGTAACAAATTCTTGTCTTTCAATAGTCTCTCCAGGATTATAGAGTTGATAAAACGGACGGTGGTGACTAGCTCGAATACTATCATCTTCGATCCACTTCTGCTTAAGGAGCATCACCTTATCCGCTTCCTCTATATAGCTGGTAAGGCTGAATTGCATCTTAAGTTGTCAACCAATATGTTTTAGATGAGCATGCAATTCAAGCACCTTAGTCTTTAATATATATATAATATTCTTCATCTTGTTGATCTTTTCCGATATTCCTTCAATACTAACAGCTAAGAAACCGTTATAAATGTCCTATGCACTTTGACTAATGAACTTCTTCTTCACGGCGTCTTCCTTCTTCTTCAAATACATCTCTCATGAAGACATTTTCTCTAAACCTCTCTCTTTCTTAGACTTTTAGTGCTAAAAATAATCAGGGGTGAAATTCCTTCACAAACCCCTTATATTTATAGGTCTAATTCCCCCTCATAATTTCTAGGCACGACTAGAAACTGCCAAGACACGTTTATTCCAACTAAATTGTAGTTACACCTTCTAGAAATTGAAATTTGCACATGTGATTAAACTGCCGCGCTTAAGCACCGGATCTAGCGCTTAAGCACCAGTGCACATTTTTGCACCAGTCAACTTAACGTCTAAATTCTTATTCTAACATGTCTAAGTTACTAAATAAAGTCTAAAAATCATTACTAGCACAAAATAAACTTAAAAATACTACCCAAAATTTCTTAATCAAACTCAAAACAACAATCAAAATAAAAACACACTGATAACTCAGGGTTGCATCCCACAAAGCGCTTGGTTTTACGTCGTCAGCCCGACGTAACCAGTGCTCATTCTGGTTGACCCAACATCATTCCATCATTATATTTATGTTGATTCCCTATATAATAAAGTTTTAGTCTATGTACATTCACTTTTAAAATTTTCTCAGAATTATTATCTTTAATATCCACAGTTCCATAAGGATAAACTTTTATCACAACAAATAGGCCCATCCACCTGGACTTAAGTTTGCCTCGAAATAATCTTAACCTTGCATTATATAGCAAAACTTGTTGCCCTGGCTTGAAATTTTTAGTATGAATCTTTCGATCATGCCACATTTTCATCTTTTCTTTATAAATCTTAGCACTCATAAGATTCATTCCTTATCTCTTCAAGCTCATTTAATTGTAATAATCTTTTCTCACTAGCATCTTTTAAATTATAATTGAACTCCTTAATAGCCCAATATGATTTATGCTCAAGTTCAACTAGTAAGTGACAAGCTTTATCAAATATTAGCCTATATGGGGACATTCCTATAAGAGTTCTATATGCAGTCCTATAAGCCCACAAAGTATAGTCAAGTTTGACTGACCAAACCATTTTGTTGGATTCACATATTTTTCCATAATTCTTTTAATTTCCCAATTGAATAATTCAGTCAAACCACTTGTCTGAGGATGATAAGCAGTAGCAATCCTATGATTTATATGATATTTCTTTAATAACTTCTCCGTAATGGTATTTCTAAAATGACTTCCCCCATCAGTAATGATAACTCTCGACATCTCAAATCTACAAAATATGTTCGTTTTAAAAATTTTTGCAACACTTTGATCATCACATCGAGGTAAAGCAACAACTTCTATCCATTTGGATACATAGTCCACTCTAACAGAATATATAAATTTTTGAAAGATTATATAAATGATCCTATGAAATCTAAACCCAAAACATCAAATATTTCAACTTCTAGCATATAATTGAGGGGCATCTCATTTCTTTTAGAAATATTTCCTACTCTTTGACATCTATAACAAGTTTTTATTTAAGCATTAACATCTCCTAAAATTGTAGGCTAACAGTGACATTTTATATGCTTAAAAATACAAGAATTTGATACTGGTACTAGAAGATTTAAATCACCGACAACGAAGCCAAAAACTTGACAATAGTTATAGATTTGATAAAGATGTGTATAAAATATTCAATAATTGCAAAGTCACACTTATCAACGCAAGTATACATATCGCTCAAGTAATACATGGCTCAAATGGAGTTCTGGATATCTATCCCACAGGGAGTAATATTAGAGGCTACGAACTAAGATTTAAAACATTAATACTTAATCATAATAATATAATTCAAATTGCATATTTTTCACTAATAGACTATTGAAATAAAAATGTAATTTTAATAAACTCTTAATTAACTAATTCTACTAATAAAGTTTCTAATGTGAAGTTCAACATATAAGAAAGCACCCTTCTCATTGTCAAGAAATTTAAGCGAATGGATAAATTGAATCAGTTAAAATTGTATTGTGTCAAATAGGAGCATACATATTCTTTACCCTTTGGACCAGACATAAAGAACATTGACTAATCCTATGCTTGGTTACTGAATCTGTGGCTAGGTTGGGAGGATATCGGCTCTCACTTTGGACCTCCTACGTTCCCCTCGCCTAAGGGCTAACATATACACTTCAGCACCCAAACAATAGGACCAAATTGAGGATTTTACTCTGTCACTCTAAAATCTCCAATTCTACGTCCGATAATTTTTATTATCCTATTTATTTGCACCCAACTTTCAAGGACTTTGACCTCCCTGAATTTTGGATGTAATATTCACTTTAGTTGTAAAACTCAACATATTTTAACAAATCAATTGACCAAATTGAAAGTAAATTAAGATTGAAGTGAAAAGATTATCACAACTTCTTTAACATTCTCTTGGCACTACCAATTCAAATCACCATTTCACAAAATCTCAAGACAAGGAGAAAGACAGAGAAAACTACTCAGAATTCATGGAGAAGATACGACAAAACTTGGAATTTATATATAAAAGAAAAGTCATGCAAACTTCAATAAGTAAATGCAACTTATCTCTAATTCCTCCTCAACCAAACTCCTCAAAGTTCATTTGATTCTCTTCCTTTCTATACAACACACAGAATTCTCCTTCGAAGTGGCAAGGAGGAAGAAATCTCTTCTTTTCCTTCCACTCTTACAATCTCTCGAAAAATTCCTCACAATACTAACCACTCTCTACACTCTAATGGGCACCACAAAAAACAAAGACTCAGTGAACGCTCAACAGACACCTCGCGGACACTCATGAACACACCCTTTTTCGGCCTCCAAATGTTTCTTTTAAAGTTGTAGAAGTGTTTTCAAGAATTGCCCAAGTGTCCTTTAAAAAATTGTCCACATTCAATGCATCTATTGAGAGAACTGACGTGCTCGCCATTGGCGGCCTCGATGGAGCCATCGACGGCCTTCTAGAACATTTAATTCTGGACTCTCAGAAAAAACCCACCGTCGGTGCCGTCTAGCTCGTCGTCGACTCTCAAGATCAAATTTTCATGTTCTGGTCCTTTTTGCTCCAAATTTGCTTCTTTTGGCATCTTTTTGCTCCAATGATCAATATTCAACATACCTGCAACAAAACATCAAAAATACCTTTCTTTAAAGTGCAATATCATCAAAATCAGTGTAAAATAGGTATGAAAATCTCAACATATTTTCCTTTAATCAAAATCCCCCAAACTTAACTATTACTCATCCTCAAGTAATTTTAATACTACATATAAGTTATGATCTACTGTGGCAAAGTTTTAATTCAGAAATACTATAAGTTTGATTTTAAGTAAATACTATAGTGAGATCTTTAGAAAAAATTCAAGTAATTAAATTAACTCTGTAGGTAAAAGACTATTTAGTCGTTAAGTTTAAGAGTTCTAGTTTTCTATTCATTTCAAGAATGACTATATGTTGTAATATCAACTCCCTTAAAATATTCAAATGATAGGAACTTCGTGAGAACATTACTAGTAAAAGATGTTATTCCATAAATATAAGTTCAGGAATGTATTTAGGTTTTCCCTTTAGGTAGGTCTAAGTGAAGCCAATTTTTGATTAGGCATCTCCTCAAGCTTCTCCCCACTTATATATATATTTTTTTCATTTGGATTGCTTTCAATCCTACATTTTTTTCTTTTCTTTTCAGGGATTGTTGCCAATCCTTTCTTTTTCTTTTTCAAGTGAAGATTACTATATCTGGATTGCCTTTAATAATTTCGAACTTCACTTTTCTTTCCCTAAGTTTGAAACTCAAAGCATTCCTTTACGTTATAAGTATTTCATAGCTTTTACATCATTGAACCCTAATCTTTTCTTCTCAAGTGAATTTATAAGATTCTTAATATTTCAAATTATAGTTTTCCTTACTTTAAATAGTTAACTATAGTCTTATTCTCTTATACTAAATATCTTAATCTATAAAATTAATTTTGCTAACAAAAATGTTCCTTTAAATCTTACATAATATTTAAATCTATATACAATATAGTTATCTGAATTAAATCCACTAAAAAAATTATATTAGTAATTTTTGAAAAATATTTAAATTGAGAACATATAATAGTTAATCTTTTGCTTCCCTCCCCCAAACTTAAAATTTTCAAAATAGAATGATACAGGTGGAAAGAAAAATTCTAAATATAAATCATACCTCAGTACTTTAGGCATTTTCATCATTCTGAACTGGTCTGTAATATTAGGAGCTTTCTATACATATAAATCATTTGAGAACTTGCTGGGTAATGAAATTTTGAAATAAGTACAAAACTAAAAACTATACAAACACTATATTTCACTAACACATCACAGTACTAAATAAAAACAATTACAAATACATCATAATGCAAAAAAAATCACATCACATTACAATTTTACAAAGTACTAATCAAAGTCCATTATAACTACATAAGCAAATTTCAAACTACAACACTAAACATTTATAACAATAATTCAAAATTATCTAACTGCAAACATAAAATAAAATATAGAATAAAATGAAAGTACAAACAAAAATACAACTATCTCTATCACAAAATCACAAAATAAAAGTACATCAATCACTATCACATATCAAAATCCTATTCTATATCCTCGTCTCTCTAGTCAGCAGGTTGATTGGGCTGATACTGAGTATAACGGGGGCATTCAGGAAACGTAACATCAGACTCACCTTTGTAGTGTCCGGCCAGAGCTTCGTAGTAAGCTATCTCCAAGTCAGAATGCCTCTGTATGTACTCACTATCATAATCATGTCTACATTCTAATCCCCCAATTCTTTCATTTATTTTCTCTATACTCTTCCACTACAAGGCTAACTCATTCATTAAATCATGAAGGGTAGGGCAACTAGAGGGAGGAAGGTCATAACTAGTAGAGAGGATATCTCTACTAGTAGAAGGCTACTAGTAGAAGGTACTCTTACTCCTAGATCTCCATCCTTCATGGGATTCATATGTCTTTAAATTAGCTTTACTAATGTGTTTCATAGGGTAAACCCATTCTTCATCATCTCCAGCTTCAACTCCAGAAAGTTGGCAAAGTACATAAATGAGGCC
Organism: Phalaenopsis aphrodite; assembly: GCA_003013225.1. Classification (NCBI taxonomy): domain Eukaryota; kingdom Viridiplantae; phylum Streptophyta; class Magnoliopsida; order Asparagales; family Orchidaceae; genus Phalaenopsis; species Phalaenopsis aphrodite. The sequence continues at coordinate 1,684,355 of NEWO01000097.1, forward strand.
AAGATGTCCTAGACCTCCACTTGATTCACTCCTTGTCGTGGTCAACTCTATTGAATTAAATAGCCTAAGTCTCGGGAAAAATGTGTCGTCGGCGGCGTCAATGCGTCAATAGCGCCGTCGGTGAGATTTTCAAAATTGGTTCAATTTCTAAATTTTTGCAATTTTGATCAATTCAAGCCTCGTCGACATCTATTCAATCATTGTAGACATAAGTTTTAAGTGATTAAACGATGTACTAACATAAATAAACATTCACAACATAAAACATCATAATTATATATGAAATCCAAGGGTTATAATACATGTTACACAACACAAATAAGTTTGGTATTTTCTCAACCTTAATACCTCAATTAAGCGTTGCAATTCAAGCCACAACACTCTAAACGCTGAAAACAAACATTTTAGGCTCAATCTCAACTATAATGAGATCTAAAAGCAAAATTCAAAATTAAAGCAAACACATAAGTTCAAATCAAATCACACACATAGACATATAGGTATCAAAGTAAATCTAACATAAACTAATGATAACTTCAAACAAAAATACTATAATCGTAATAAAAATAAAGATAACTATGGGCTGCCTCCCATAAAGCTCTTGGTTTAACATCGTCAGTCCGACCTATTCAAATATTATTCAGGTTGACTAACCATTAAAACCTCTTTAAAATTTGGTCTTTTACCCTCAAAATACGGCTTTAATCTGTGTCCATGTACTTTAAATCTATTCCCAGTCTTTTGATCTTCAATTTCAACAGCTCCGTAAGTATAAACTCGAGTCACAGTAAAGGGTCCTAACCAACGAGACTTCAATTTCCTAGGGAATAACTTCAGCCTTGTATTGTAAAGCAAAACTTCTTTTCCTGGTTCAAAGTTCTTCTGGTTATTCTTTCGATCATGCCATAACTTTAGTTTCTTTCTATAAATTATATCGTTATCATAAGATTCATTTCTTAATTCTTCCAATTCATTCATTTGTAACAATCTGTTCTCACGAGCATCTTTCAAATTATAATTGAATTCTTTAATCGTCCAATATGCTTTATGCTCCAATTCTACTGGTAAGTGACAAGTCTTTCCAAAAATCAGTCTGTAAGGAGTCATTCCAATATGAGTTTTATAAGTAGTCCTGTAAGCCCATAATGTAGTATCAAGTCTAGTAGACCAATCTACTCTACTAGGGTTTACAGTCTTCTCCAGTATTTGTTTAATCTCTATGTTAGAAACTTTAACTAACCCACTGGTCGGAGGGTGATAGAAAGTAGAGATTCTATGAATAACATTAAACTTTTTTGTCAATCTCTGAATGCATTTATTCCTGAAATTGGATCCTCCGTCAGTGATAATCACTCTCGGCATTTCGTATCTAGTGAAAATGTTTTTCATTAAAAAACTTGAAACACTTCTAGCATCACAACGAGGTAAAGGTTGTGCTTCAATCCACTTTGAAACGTAGTCTACCGCAACTAATATGTATAAGTTCCCATATGAAGGAATAAATGGTCCCATGAAATCCAATCCCCAAACATCAAAGATCTCAACTTCTAACATGAAATTGAGAGGCATTTCATTTCTTCTTGACATATTGCCTACCCGTTGGCATTGATCATAAGTTTTTATTTATCTGTAAATATCTCTAAAGAGAGTAGGCCAATAGAATCTAACTTATAAAACTATATAATCAGTTTTATCAGTTCCAAAATGTCCTCCAAATTCAGAATCATGACATTTCTGAATAATTAGTTCAGTTTCTTTGTAAGGTACACATCTTCTCATAATAATATCCTTACATTTTTTATATAAATAAGGCTCATCCCAAAATTATGCTTTCGCATCATGAATGAATTTTTTTTGCTGTTCCAATATCAGCATAGGTGGAAAAATATCACTTATAATATAATTAACAATATCAGCATACTATGATATTTTCTACTCATTAATATTATAGAGTTGTTCATCAAGGAAACTGTCCGTAATTTCATTATCAGTGTAAGATAATTCATGATATTCTAATCTCGACAAATGATTAACAATTTGATTATCAGTTCCCTTTCTATCAATAACCACAAAATCAAATTCTTGCATCAAAAGTATCCATCTAATTAACCTTGGTTTGACATCCTTCTTTTACATCAAATATTTAATAACGGAGTGATCAGTGTGCACAACACATTTAGTCCCAATTAAATAAAATTTAAATTTTTCAAAAGCATACACAATATCGAGTAACTCTTTTTCAGTAATAGTGTAGTTAATTTGAGCATCGTTAAGAGTTTTACTAGCGTAGTATATAACGTTAAAAATCTTATCATACCTTTGTCCAAGAATAGTTCAAATAGCATAATCACTAGCATCACACATCAGTTCAAATGGTTTCTCCCGGTTAAGTGAAACTATTATATGGGTTGTGATTAGTTTTTCTTTTAATAAAACAAAGGCATTTAAACAGTCTTTAGTAAACTAAAATTTCGTGTCCTTTTCTAAAAGTTGGCATAGAGGTTTGGTAATTTTTGAAAAATCTTTAATATAACGCCTGTAAAAACCAACATGTCCAAGAAAACTTCTAACCCCTCTTACATTAAAAGGAGGTGTTAATTTAGATACAACTTGAATTTTTGTAGGATCTACTTTCATACCATTTTCTGAAATTTTATGCCCTAACACAATTCCTCCTGCAACCATAAATTGACATTTCTCCCAATTTGGAACTAAATTAGGTCTTTTTCATAACTCCAAAACTTTTTCAAGATAATTTAAGCATGTGTCAAATGATGTTCCAAATACAAAGAAATCATCTATAAACGCTTCTATTCTATCATCAATTAACTTACTAAATATAGACATCATACATCTCTGGAATGTTGTAGGTGCATTACATAATCTGAAAGGCATTCTTCAAAAAGCAAAAGTTCCGAAATAACTAGTGAATGTTGTCTTTTCTTGGTCCTCAGGAGTAATAAGAATTGGATGATAGTAGGTATATCCATCTAAAAAACAAAAATATTTGTGCCCAGCAAGTCTGTCCACTATTTGGTCTAAGAATGGTAAAGGAAAGTGATTTTTCCTAATGACAGTGTTTAATTTTCTATAATCAATGCAAATACGCTACCCAATAACTTGTTTGATAGGTATTAATTCATTATTCTCTTGTGTTTCAGCAGTCACCCCTCCTTTCTCAGGAACACAATGAATTGGACTTACCCAAGCACTGTCCGAAAGAGGATATATAATTTCAGTGTCCAACAATTTCAAAAGTTCCTTCTTGACTACATCTTTCATCGTTGGGTTTAATCACCTTTGTGGATCAACTCTTGATTTATATTGTTCATCAAGTATAATTCTATGCATACAGATCAAAGGATTGATTCCATCAATATTAGCTAAGGTCCAACCAAAAGCTTTCTTATATCTTTTTAATGTATCCAAAAGTCTTTGCTCTTGCAAATCATTTAATTATGAAGATATAATAACAGGTAATGTAGATGAGTTTTGCATAAACACATACTTCAAGTGGTTAGACAATATTTTCAATTCAAGTTCATATGGTTTTTTATTTGACAGAACTAGATTCTTATCAGCATTTTCTGTAATATCCAATATTTCAAATCTTTCATGAACATAATCTAATTCTTCATTTTCTATTTTGTCCAAAATAACTTCATCTTTGTCTTCAAAATCTTTTTTTTTCTTCAAAATATTCTTTAAAATGCTCGTTCAATAGATGTTCATTAATTTCCATGCGAAAACATTCATTATCTCTTTCAACTGTAGGGTATTTCATAGATTTCGCAATGTTAAAAGTCACTTCTTGATCGTTAACTCTCATAGTTAATTATCCCTTTTGAACATTTATCATAGCTTTTCTAGTAGCTAAAAAAGGTCTCCCTAAAATTATAGTTATTTCTTTATCTTGCCCATATCTAAAATAATAAAATCCATAGGAAAGATAAGTTTATCAACTTTTATTAACACATCTTCTATAACTCTCTTAGGATAACTGAACGATCCGCTAATTGAAGAGTTACAGAAGTAGGTGAGACTTCTCCTAATCCTAATCTTTTGAAAATTAATAGAGTCATAAGATTAATGTTGGCTCCCAAATCACATAAAGCTCTGCCATAAAATCTTTCACCGATAGCACACAGTACAGTGAAACTACCTGGATCTTTTAATTTTTTAGAAAGCTTTTTTTGAATAATTGCACTACACTCTTCGTTAAGTGCAACAGTCTCATTATCAGTGAACTTCCTTTTCTTGTTCAAAATATCTTTCATAAACTTCACATAATTGGGCATTTTCTCTAAAGCTTCTACGAAAGGAATATTTACCGTTAATTTCTTAAGAATTTCTCTAAACTTGGAAAATTGTTTATCCTTTTTGTGTTGCTTCAATCTTTGAGGAAACTGTGATGGAGGTTTCTCCACAGTAATTTTCATTGGTGTAAGTGGATATTCTAAATATGGGTATTCATGATCCGTTTCTTTTTATGTATCCACTTTCTCTTTTTCAGTTTCTATTTTTTTCTGCACTCTTATTTCCAATTATTTTTCCTTTCATAATTGTATCTCTTTTATCTGCTCTTTTCCTTGATCTTTAGGATTTGGTTCCATATTACTATGAAAAGTTCCCAATGTTCGATTACTAAGCACAGTAGCGATATGCCCCAATCAGTTTTCAATATTCTTGATAGCAGTTACTTGATTTTGTAACTGGTTTCCTTGAATTTGTAATTCATTTCCTTAATTCTGCAATTGTTGACCCATGTTCAGTATCAGCTCTTCCATAGACAACTTCTTTTCCTTAAATTGAGTGTTACTGCTAAATCCTGGAGGATAAGAAGGTCTATAATTAACATTTCCTTGGTTGAATGAATTTCTCAATGGGTTTACTGGGTTTTTTGCCCATTGTTGATTTGTAAAAGAATTGTTATTCCAATTGAAGTTATGATGACTCTTCCAACCTGGGTTATAATAGTTCGAATAATAATTGTTGGGTCTATTGTTAATAGCATTTAAAGTCTCATAAAAGAGTTGAACAGGAATTGCTCAGATGAATTCTCTTACATCATATTAGGTATTGGAGAATAAATCATTCCATAATGATCTAATTTCTTTGATATTGTAGCAATCTACAAAGCTAACATAGATATTGCATCAGAATTGTGGATTCTAGCTAATATTTTAGGATTTACCCTTTCAGAGGGCCATTGAAAATTATTGGTAGTCATCTCTTCTATTAACGAATAAGCCTCATCAAAAGGTTTTTACAATAAAGAACCACCAGTCGCAGCATCTATAATCAATCTAAGAGATCCCACTAATCCATTGTAAAAAGTTTGAATTATTAACCAATCAGGTAACAAATGATGTAGGCACTTCCTAAGAAGATCTTTAAATCTCTCCCAAGCTTCATATATCGACTCTCCGTCAATCTGACAAAATGATTTTATGTCATTTCTAAGTTTAGCAGTTTTGGATGGAAGGAAATATTTGGATAGAAATTTTTGTGAAAGTTCTCTCCAAGTTCTAATAGATCCAGGTGCTAACAAATTTAACCACATCTTAGCCTTATCCCTAAGTGAAAAAGGAAAAAAGTTTAAGTCTAACAACATCATTCGAAACTCTGTCATATTTAAAGGTAGCACAAAGTTCTAAAAAACTAGTGAGGTGTAAATTAAGATCTTCATTTGATGTACCTCTGAATTGATTGTTTTGTACCATTTGGATAATAGCAGGTTTAAGCTTAAATGAATTAGCAACTACATCAGGATTTTGGATAGATAAGTGAATTTTATTTGTTGTAGGACTTGCATAATCTTATAGAGGTCTAGGTTGATGTTCATTTTCTATTCCTTGATTGTTCACATTGTTTTCCACTATGTCAGGATTTCTAGGTTCTTTTCTTAGTTTTCTAGTTCTCCTAATAGTGCGTTCTAATTCCAAATTGTAGGGTATAAGATTTTCAGGTCCAAATTTATGCATACAATTGAAATCAGTACACAGAAAAACAGTTAACTAAATATGAAAAAAAGTTGTAATTCAAGTAAAAGTTTTCTAACAGTCCTAATTTGTTTGTTACTCTAATTATATTTTTTTTAAATCTAATTTTTACTCCCCGACAACGACGCCAAAAACTTGACAACAACTTTATATATGCTTAAAAATATAAGAATTTGATACTGTTTCTAGAAGATTTAAATCCAGGCAATGGTGCCAAAAACTTGACAACGATTATAGATTTGACAAAGATGTGTATAAAATATTCAATAATTGCAAAGTCACACTTATCAATGCAAGAATATGTATCACTCAAGTAATATAAGGCTCTAATGGAGTCCTGGATATTGATCCTACATGGAGTAATATTAGAGGCTACGAACTAAGATTTAAAAAATTAATACTTACTCACAACAATATAATTCAAATTGCATATTTGTCACTAATAGGCAATTGAAATAACCATGTAGTTTTAATAAACTCTTAATTAACTAATTCTACTAATAAAGTTTCTAATGTGAAGTTCAATATATAAGAAAACATCCTTATCCTTATCAAGAAATTTAAGTGAACGGATAAATTGAAACAGTTCAAAATGTATTGTGCCAAATAGGAGCATACGTATTCTTTACCCATTGGACCAGGCATAAAAAATATTGACTAATCCTATGCTTGATTACTGAATCTGCTGCTAGGCTGGGAGGATACCGGGTCTCACTTTGGAGCTCCCATGTTACCCTTGCCTGAGGGCTAACATCTACACTTCAGTACCCAAACGATAGGACCGAATTGAAGATTTTAGTCTGCCACTCTAAAATCTCTAGTTCTACACCCGATAATTTTTATTTCTTTATTTATTTGCACCCAACATTCAAGGACTTTGACCACCCTAAATCTTGGAAGTAATCTTCACTTTAGTTGTAAAACTCAACATATTTTAACAAATCAATTGATCAGATTAAAAGTAAATTAAGATTGAAGTGAAAAGATCATTACAACTTCTCTAACTTTCTCGTGACATAACTAATTCAAATCACCATTTCACAAAATCTCAAGGTAAGGAGAAAGACAGAGAAAAATACTCAGAACTCATGGAGAAGATACAAAAAAACTTGGAATTTATATAAAAGCAAAGTCATACAACTTCAATATGTAAATATAACTTATCTCTAATTCCTCTCAAAGCAAACTCCTCAAAGCTCCTCTAAATCTCTTCCTTTGTTTACAACACACAGAATTCTCCTTCGAAGCGGCAATGGGGAAGAAATCTCTCACTTTCCTTCCACTCTTACAATCTCTCAAAAAATTTCTCAAATTACTAACCACTCTCTACACGCTAATGGGCACCACAAACAATAAAGACTCAGTAGACACCTAGAGGACACCCCGCGGACACCCGTGGACACACCCTTTTTTGGCCTCCAAATGTTTCTTTTAAAGTTGTAGAAGAGTTTTCAAGAGTTGCCCAAGTGTCCCTTCAAAAAGCATCCACATTCAATGCATCTGTTAAGAGAACCGACATGCTCACCGTCGGCGGCCTCGACGGCCTCGATGGCGCCCTCGGCGGCCTCCTAGAATATTTAATTCTGGACTCTCGAAAAAAACCCACCGTTGGTGCGTCGAGCTCGCCGCCGGCGCTCAAGATCAAATCTTTATATTTTGGTCTTTTTTTCTCCAAATTCGCTCCTTTTTGTACATTTTTGCTCCAATGACCATAACTCAACATACCTGCAACAAAACATCAAAAATACCTTTCTTTAAAATGCAATATCATCAAAATCAGTGTAAAATAGGTATGAAAATCTCAACATATTTTCCTTTGGTCATAGGGCAATAAAATCCAGATTGTAGAACTTTGTATGTTGTTTTATCAACACCAAAATGTCCCCCAAAATCAGAATTATGACAATTTTGGATAATTTCATAAGTTTCTTCTAATGGTAACATCTTCCAATGATTAGATCATTTTCTTGTTTATAGAAATATGGGTCATCCCAAAAATAATTCTTGGCTTCAAAAATATATTTCCTCATTTATTGGTATGTCATTTCATAGGGTTTAAGATCACTAACAATATAGTTCACAATGTCGACATACCACGAAACACGTCACTCATTTACAGTGAACAATTTTTCATCTGGAAAATGTTCATTAATTTTTTTTCAAAATAGAGTGATTTTTCTAATTCAAGCTTGGACAAATGATCAGCAAATTGATTTTCAATTCCCTTCCAATCTACTGTTTTAAAATTAAATTCTTGTAAAAGAAGAATCCATCTTATAAGTTTCGGTTTAGTATCCTTCTTTTTCATTAAATACTTAATAGAAGAATGATATGTATACACTATACAATGAGTTTCAATCAAATATGTTCTAAATTTATCAATGGCATATACTATTGCTGATAACTCTTTTTCAGTTGTTGTATATTTAATTTGAGTTTCATTAAGAGTTTTACTAGCATAGTAAATAACTTTGAAAATTTTATCATATCTTTCTTCTAAACCAGCTCCAATAGCATGATCACTTGCATCACACATAATTTTAAAAGGTTTTTCCAAATTTGGTGAAACTATAAATATTGCAGTGATTATTTTTTCTTTTAATAATTTAAAAGCTTTTAGGCATTCTCCATCAAAATTGAAAATTGCATCTTTCTTCAGTAATTGACATAAAGGCTTAGCAATCTTAGAAAAGTCCTTAATATATCGTCTATAGAATCCAGCATGTCCTAAAAAACTTCTAATTTCCCTTATTCTTGTTGGATAAGGTAAATTAACGATCACTTGAATTTTAGCAGGATCTACTTCCATACTATTTTTTGACATTTGATGACCTAATACAATTCCTCCTCCTACCATAAATTGGCATTTTTTCCAGTTAAGGACTAAATTTGTTTCTTCACAGCGCTTAAGAACTTTAGATAAATGTTCTAAACATGAATCAAATGAAGTTCCAAACACTAAAAAGTCATCCATAAAGACTTCAATCCCTTTTTCAATTAAATCACAAAAAAATTGTCATCATACATCTTTGAAATGTAGCAGGGGCATTACATAAACCAAAGGTCATTCTTCTAAAAGCAAAAGTACCATAAGGACTGATAAATGTTGTTTTCTCTTCATCCTCAGAAAATAATTGAATTTAGTGATAACCGGTATGTCCATCTTGAAAAGAAAAGTATTTATGCCCAGCTAGTCTATCCAGCATTTGATCTAGAAAGGGTAGTGGAAAAAGATCTTTTCTAGTGATAAGATTTAGTTTTCTATAATCAATGCATATTCGCCACCCTGTAACTTGTCTAGTAGGTATTAACTCATTATGCTCATTCACAATTATAATTACTTCTCCTTTCTTAGGAACACGGTGAGTTAGACTAACCCATGCAGTATCTAAAATAGGGTAGATAATTTCAGCATCTAACCACTTTAAAATTTCTTTCTTAACAATCTCTTTCATAACAGGATTTAATCTCCTTTGTGGATCAGCCCTGGGTTTGCAGTTTTCTTCTAGATTAATTCTATGCATACAAATTGAACGACTGATTCCTTTAATATTAGCAATTATCCATCTGAAGGCTTTCTTAAAATTTTTCAAATTTTTCATCAGCTTTTCTTCTTCTTCTTTTATTAACTTTGAGGAAATTATTATAAGTAAAGTAGAGGAATCTCCTAGAAAGGCATATTTTAAATGTTCAAGAAGTAATTTCAACTCAAGTTCTGGAGGTTTTTCAATAGATGGACAAAGTGATTTGTCTTTGTCTATCGTATCCAAAATTTCATAACTTTCTTGAACATAACTTGAATCATCCTTAAAAAGGTTTACACATTGATCTAATTCCTCTTCTTGCTCGTGTTCCAAATCTTTTTCTTCAGATTTTCTTGATAAGTAGACTTGAAATGACATTCGCTCAGATATCTTGTAACATCGATTCTATAACATTCATCTTCTTTACCTTTTATAGGGTATTTTATTGATTTTAAAATGTTAAAAGTAACAATTTGATCATTGACGCGCATTGTTAATTCCTCTTTCTGCATAACTATCATTGCTCTTCCTCTGGCTAGGAAAGGTCTCCCCAAAATGATAGGTATCTCTTTATCTTCCTCCATATCTAACGCAATGTAATCAGCAGGAAATATAAATTGATCCACTTTCACTAGGACAGCTTCTATAACTCCTTTAGGATAGGTTATTGAACGATCTGCTAACTGCAGAGTTACAGTAGTAGCAGTTATTTCTCAAATCCCAATCTTTTAAATAATGATAATGCTTGTACCTAAAGCACATAAAGCTTTCCCATAAAATCTGTCTCATATTGCACATGGAATTGTAAAGCTAATAGGATCTTTAAGCTTTTCAAGAAGTTTCTTCTAAATTATAACACTGCACTCTTCACTAAGTGCAACAGTCTCATTATCTTCAAACTTCCTTTTTTGTTGAGAATGCCCTTCATAAACTTTAGATAGCTTGGCATTTGTTCTAAGGCTTCAACAAATAGAATATTGATTGAAAGCTTCTTAAATATTTCCATAAATTTTGAAAATTTTTTATCCAACTTCTGTTGTCAAAGTCTCTGAGGAAATGGAGGTGGTAGTTTTTCTAAATCAATTTTTGGCAGAGAAATAAGTCTTTCAGAATCTTTCAGAGCGTCCTCTTTTGGTTCTTCAATTTCTTCTCTCTCTACTTCAATCTCTTTTTGAACCCTACCTTCCAACTCTCTTTCGCTTCTAAGTTGTATGGATTTAACCTGCTCTTTATTCTAGTCTTTTGAGTTTGATTCAGTATTACTATGAAGTATTTTTTGGGATCTATTACTTAATGAACTTGCAATTTGCCGAAGTTGATTCTCAATATTTCTAATTGTAGCTCCTTGACTTTGAAACTGATTACCCATTTGTAACACCACTTCTTCTAAAGACAACTTCTTATCCTTAAATTTTGTATTGCTGTTAATTCCTGCAGGATAAGTAGATCTACAATTTTTATTCCCTTGGTCATTCCAGTCTTTTAATGGGTTTACTTGGTTGTTCCCCCATTGCTGATTAATATCACCTGAATTGTTATTCCAGTTAAAGTTGGGATGGTTCTTCCAACTTGGGTTATAATAATTGAAATATGGGTTATTTTTCTTATTATATATGGCATTCAAAGTTTCTAATGTTGCTTGAGAATCTACCATTTGGCCTAATGAATTCTCTTCAATCATCAAAATTGGTTGAAAAAAATTCATTGCAAATTGGTCTAACTTTCTTAAAAGTGCAGCAACTTGATCTGTTAACATAGTAAATGCATATGTTTCATGAATATTGGATACTTTCTTCGGATTCACCATCTCAGAAGGCCAATGAAAATTATTGGTAGCCATCTCTTCAATTAAAGCATAAGCGTCATTAAATGGTTTTGACATCAATGAACCACCAGCAGTGGCATCGATAATAGATCTAAGAGAACTAATTAATCAATTATAAAAGGTTTAAATTATAAACCAATATGGTATAACATGGTGTGGACACTTTTTTAAGAGTTCTTTAAATCGTTCCCATGCTTCATAAATAGATTCTCCTTCAAACTGATTAAAAGATGTAATATCATTTCAAAGCTTCACAGTTATTTTAGGGTGGAAAATATTTAGCAAGAAATTTTTGTTTGAAATCACCCTAAGTTCTGATAGATCCAGGTGCTAACGAATTCAACCATATTTTAGCTTTATCCCTCAGTGAGAAAGAAAAGAATGCAAGTCTTATGGCATCATCTGAAACACCATCGTATTTAAATGTAGCACAAAATTCTAGAAAATTGGTAAGATGTAAATTTGAATCTTCAGTGGGTGATCCCCCAAACTAATTATTTCATACCATTTGAATAATAGCAGGTTTAAGCTCAAATGAATTAGCCACTATAGTAGGTTTTTGAATACTACAATGATATTCATCTACAGTATGGTCGACATAATCTCTTAACGGTCTAAACTCTTGATGAATTTCAACATTTTGATTATTTTGCTTTGCCATTTCTTTAATTTTTTTAGATTTTTCAAGATTTTTATTTTTTTTGGTTTTTCTGATTTTTTAATAGTTCTTTCTAATTAAGAATCGTTGGACACTAGTCCTTCAGAACTTGAACTACGCATATACTAACATAAAATAAAATAAAATAAAACATATAAAATAAGATACACTATTTAAATTTTAAATAAAACTTTTCAAAAATAAAAATTTACTTAGTTTTCTTCCCCGGCAACGGCACCAAAAAATTGATCCCTAGATACTTCATGTTTATGCACAGTATAACAATAGTTCTAATGGTATTTTCACTTATATTTCTTTATTTTGGAACAAAACCAAAAATTTAATTCTAAAGAAAAAAGGAATTTAACTTTTTAATTTATATATATTTATATTGGGATACTACGCTAGTATATGTATCGTTATCAAATAATATAAATTTTTTTTATTAAGACCTGAATATCGAACCCATGGCGAAGATTATGCAATATGTACTTTTTAGGAAGTTTTTCTATTTTAAAAAGATAATTACTTAGACTAAAAATAATTTTTGTAGGAATTTAAAATTAAAATATTTTTGGTATTTTTTATATTTTAACGAAACAGAAAAAAGATAACTAATGTTTTTTTTGTAGAAGAAAAGTACTTAATATGAAAATATCTTTCTTCTTATCATGAATCAGTAATAAGTATAGTAATTTTGTTGTAAAAGTATGCAAATTATGTTGTGCCAAATAGGAGAAATAATATTCTTTACCCTTACTAGAGATGCTATAAAGAAAATTGGCTAATTTCAAGTTTGAATAGTTCTGAAAACCGGCTAAGCAAGAAAGATACTAGCTCTCACTCGTGAGTTCCCTCGATTCCCTCTACCTGGGGACTAACATTCTCGTATCATATCCTAAAATAATAAACCAAGTTTGGGGCTTTAACTTGTCGCTTTAAATTTCTCTAACTCTACACCCATTAATGAATATTTCTCTATTTATTTGCACTTAATCATATGAACTATATTCTCATTCATACAACCTCATGTGATTCTTTCTAATTGTTGACTGAGACAATACCAGCCCGGTTCTTACATGTTGTCACAACAAATTTCAACATCTAAATTGGACAAATTAAAAATTAAATGAAGTGCATGGATTTAAATCATCATAACTTCTTCCAACATTAAATATTAATACTCTTCACAACTTCCATCCAAAACTTAATTACTTATCATTTTAAGAAGAAAAATAAAGAAAAATACTCAAAATCCATGGAGAAAACAAAACCCCACTTTAGTTTAAAAGAAGAAATCATTTTCAAACCAACAACAAGTCTCAATTAAAACAAAAAATTGTCTAAAACAAAAAGATAAAAACTTATCTTAAATCCTCCACCAAACTCTTGAAGTTCCCTTGAATCTCTTCTCTTTTACAATCACTCAAAAAAAAATAACAAAAAGGATAAAGTAAATAAAAAGTGGTTCCTGAAAATCTCTCCAAACTAACTTCCCAGAAAAGAACTTTCAAACTTGACAATATTTTCAGGACTCTTTTCTAAGTTCTCTCTTCTTTTATAGTTTTCCAAGAGGTGCCTTAGGATCTCTTCAAAATGCATCTTGATTCGATGTATTTGCTTAAGAGATACATCCTTTCATGATAATTTTCTTCAATGGAGGTTACAACCACCTATTAAGCCAATGGGCGCCTCAAAAACCTCTTCGAAATTCATGAAAACTGATTTTACTCGTATAGTAAGTGCCACTGGCGCTTAAGTCCGGGGTCTCACCGCTTAGGCATGACCTTCTCTGTTTAACAGATGCTTAAGCGTCGGATCTGACGCTTAGCCGTCAAAACTCTTTTGCACAATTTTTCACCTTTTTACTCCAAATTTGATCCTTTTTCACTCCTTTAAGCATTTTGTTCCATTTTTACTTGTATCTGCAATAAAAACACAAAAATACCTTCCATTAAAGCGCAATATCTCAAAAAAAGGTATAAAATATGTCTAAAAACACTATATGTTTTAGGTGTATCACGTTACCTCTGGGAAATTTCTAGGATTCATTATTCGTCATTGAGGAATCGAGATTGACTCGGATAAGATTAAAGCTATCTTGGAAATACCACATTCCAAAACTTTGAAACCACTAAGTCATTTCAAGGAAAGTTGACATATCTGAGATGTTTTATTTCTAATCTCTCACGTAGGTGTCAGCTTTTTTTTGCATTAGTTAAAAAGGACGCCAAATTCGTTTATGAAGAGAAATGTCAGCGGGCCTTCAAAGATGTTAAACTATACTTAATAGAACCTCCTATTTTGGCTGCCTTTATCCCGGGAAAATCGTTGATACTTTATACTGCGGCTTTAGATGACTCTCTCGGAGCCCTGTTAACCCAAGTCAGTGATGAGGGTAAGGAGAAAGCAATATACTACTTGAGTCGTCATCTAATACCGACAGAAATAAAGTATCCGCCTATCGAGAAGCATTATCAAGCTTTAATTTTTTTCGCCCAAAAGCTCAGACACTACATGCTTTGTTATAAAATTACTCTCATTTCAAAAGTTAATCAGTTGCAATATTTTATGACCAGACCAACACTTTCTGAACATCTAGCAAGATGGTCAATGGTCTTATTGCAATTCAATATAACTTTTGTTCCCCTCCACGCTATCAAGGGATATAGTTTAGCAGATTTTCTCACTACACACGCACTTCCAGCTGGGTCCCCACTCAACGATGAACTACCAGATGAGCATATACTGTAAATAGAACCCCCAATGCTAGGCATTGAGAAATGTAATTTGATGGAGCTTCTTCAGCCAGGAAAGATAAAGGATAAAAATTAGTTATACCAGGCAAAGCATGGATTGATCTTATTTTCATCACGCCAGATCAAGGTATGTTGAGATTCTCCTATCACCTGATAGAGCCGTGTACAAATAACGAAGCAGAATATGATGCGTTTATCACCGTGTTGGAATTTGCAATCTCAATGGATATAACAGATACTGCCATCTATGGTGACTCTTAACTTACAATTCAACAAGAGTTTGAATAATATAGGATTTTGAAACCAATATTAGTAGAATACCATCAGTACACGATGAAGCTGTTAGAGCAGATCCCTAATTTAACTCTATACTGGATTCCTCGGAGAGATACCACACATGTCGACACTCTAGCAAAACTTACTAAGGAGTTGGCGTGTCCGCTGGAGAATTCCATGGATATTACGGTACAAGGAAGACGAGTCTTGTCTTGAATCAACCTCAATAATCTACATATGTTCGAAAAAGAAGAAGGAATGATGATAGTCGTTGCTGACATTAATGAAGATTAGTGTAAGCCATTAATAGAGTATTTGCAAATTGAAAAGTTGCCAAAAGATAAATCTGAGGCATATCACATCACAAGAAGGGCTATGTCATATGCTTTGTTTGCAATGCCTGAGCAGAGCAGAAGCACAAAATGTTATTAAAGAAGTACATGTCGGATTGTGTGGTGCTCACCAGTTAGGGCCAAAGATGAAGATGAAGATCAAGAGACTCAGATATTATTGGCCAATGATGATATTCAATTGTATGGACACAGCTAGAAGGTGTCACCTTTTCCAAGTGCAAGGGGTGGTCTTACACCAACCTTAGAATGTGCTGCACCAAACTATCGCCTCATGGCCATTCGAGTGTTGGGGCACAGACATAGTAGGTCTGATAGAACCTTCATCCTCTAAGGGACATAGATTCATTCTCGCTGTTATGGATTACTTCTCTAAGTGGAAGAGGTTACAACACAACATGTTTTGCAATTTTTCAAGACTAATGCAGTCTACCATTTCAGTGTTGCATGCAGAGTAATTTTGAACAATGGAACAGCCTTCAAAAGCACAAAGATCAACAATTTTGTTAAACAACATGGGATAAATTGAATATACTCGAAAATCTACTACCCAGAGCAAATGTCTTAGTCGAGGCTTTCAATAAAACACTAGTACAAATCCTAAAGAAGACATTGGACAAAAATAAGAGAGATTGGCATAACAGACTATTAGAAGCTTTGTGGGTCTGCCAGACGACGTTCAGGTCTCCCACTCAATGTACAACCTATACGCTTGTGTACGGGTCCGAGGCCATACTACCACTAGAAGTTCAGGAACTGTCTGTCAGAGTCATCGTCACAAACCAAATCACAACAGAAGAAAGTGCGAAGCGTAGACTTGAAAAATTGGAAAGTCTCGAGGGAAAATGGCTAGAAGCACAGCAGCACTTGGAGCTCTGTCAAGCAAAGATGGTGCAAGCACATGACAAATTGGTCTACTCGAGGGAATTTAGAGTCGGTGACCTCATTCTCATTCTCGTTCTCAAAAGACTTATTCTTACACACCGTAAAATATGTGAAAAATTTGAACCAGCTTGGGAGGGACAATTTGTCATAGAAAAAGTCTATTCAAAAGGAGCCTACTAGCTGTTAGATTTCCGGGGTGAAAGACCCATGTTACCAGTCGCTACTACTTGAAGATATATTACCTAACATGATGCTCTTGAAATCAATATTTTCTCTTGAAATTTTGACAGTTCTAAAGTTATTCATTTGGTCAAACGTTTGTGACTAGGTCTGAAATTTTGTAATAAATTAAACCTCAAAAGAAAAAAAATTTGAAATTGCTCATTTTGTTTTTCTATTTCTAATTTCTAAATCTAATTAAATTAAATAATACTGAATAAATAAAATCTTTAAATTATCAAAATTGTTGATGCTTCGTTTTTCCTCTTGTTCATGTTGGATGTCAGTGCACAGATGTATTTCTGTCTTTTATAGAAGAAATGTCGGAACGTAAGCTAATATTTTCCTTCAAAGATGGATTAAATCTATAACTAAATAAGGAAAGGGCTACTCAGGGTGGCGTCATAGGCCTCGATTTTGACTTTGGTCAAGTTGACGTAAATTATGAAGGTCCCTTGATGGACATTGTCAGTCGGCGGGAAAAAGAAGAATTATCGTCTCTACTAAAAATTGGAGCTGAAGACGACTCCTCGCAAAAGAGAAAAAAGGTGATCACTCAAAAATAACCAATGGAAGGGACCAGTCGTCTATAGTCCCTAATAACTGCATCAACGGGGGATTTAATAGGTGTCAATGAAGATAGAGTGCTCGACACACCACTTTGAAGAATGTAACGTCGTAACGCCAACCGATGCAAACACAAATCCTTTCTATGGAAGGAAAGGAGACGACAGAGAGAAGAGGCCAGATTACTAACCCCAATTACAAAGGGGAGGATTTATGAACCACTTATGAAAGAGACCTCTTCCAGTCTACTAGGTACAGTATATGAGCTGGAGCTGGCCGCAAAGTCGATGCAGACAGAGATACCCCATGAGTTCTATAAGGGTTAACTAATGTGTAATGCAAAGTTGCGCGCTAAAGCATCTACCGGACAAGCATTCATAGAATGCCCTGGATGCAATGTTCTACACTTGGATTGCTACAGTTCAGTGCAAGAATTCACAGCCGCTAGAGTGGGAAGTCACGAGGCAGCACATACAGACATTGAGTCATATATTTCACTACCTGCAGATATAGAGAAGACACTGGTCCTTGAAGAGGATGAAACAAGAATGCCAACATCACCCCAACAATTTGATGATATTCTTACAGCTGAGATAGAGAGAATGTAAAGGGTAAAGCAAAGAGAATTTGAATACTATGAAGAGGTCCAAGGCGAAGTTGTCTATATATATTGGAGGGCTTGGCGTTATATACTGAAGTCTTCTCAGAGAATGATGAGAAGAGAATTTTGGACTATATATCTTATCAGCAAGCTAGAGGTCGAGCTGGTCTACTAAGACTAAGAACATATGCGTAACCGTGAAAGTGGATGTGCGGAAAAGGTAGGATAACTATTCAATGTGGTTGTTGTTACAATTTCATTGAATACAGACAAGGGAACCCCCTCGTATCTTAAGATATGATGAGGTGGATCTGATGCCTTATGTGATAAAGATAATGGTTAAAAGATTAATTCTATGTGGTATACTTCTGCCAGACTGCATCCCAAACATTTGCATCATCAATATTTATGATGAAGGGAGCTGCATTCCTCCCCATATTAACCATCAAGATTTTGTTAGACCCTTTTGTACAGTGTCTTTCATCAGCAAAAGCATTGTACTCTTCGGGAAAGAGATTGATATAATTGAGTCTGTTGAAATTCAGAGGGTCTGTTGAAATTCAGCTTCCACTAGGATCAGTGCTGGTCTTAGATGGAAATGGTGTTGATTTAGCTAAACATTGCATCCCGGGAGTGCAACATCCTCGAGTTTTTGTAACATTCAGAAGACTATGGGATGATAAGATACCATGAGGGGAGTTCTGTCCGGACAATAAGATGGAAAAGTTACAGTCATATGAGTTATGAGAGGGTTGCACCTCTAGGTACACGTGAAGGGAATTCTTATCCTGGAGCATGGCTTAGTAAATCAGCTCGATCAGGAGCTCACCATGCCAAAGATGATCAAAAGGATACCTTTTTTACCAAATTTTGCGCAACAGATTGGATTCAGTGCATTATATGAATTCAATATTTGATGATTCAAATATATTCAACATGTTGCATTTTGATACTTCAGCATGTACTCAATTTATAACTCGTTTTTGGGAGTAGGAGTAGATTAATGAAATCCCTTTCAAGTTTCAACTTGTTTGTCAAATTGCCCTCTCTTGTGCGTTTGATGAGAAGCAATACTAACAACGAATGATACAACGAAAGATCAATATTAAAACTTCAAAATCTTTTTGAAAATTAACCAAAACTAAAATATTTTGAAAATATATTTTGATAATTAAATATGATAAAGACAATGAGAAAAGAAAATTTTAAATTTGTTGAGTTTGTTTCTCTCGAGTTTGAGATTACTTACTCTCTACTTTCGCAACACAATTATCTTGTCCTACACCAATCTCTTCACATTCCCACAAAATTTCATGTTATGCATAAAATCTCCCAAAATCCCATAAGTTTTTGTCAGATCTTCACATACCATATATCTATGAATTCAGCATCACAAGCTCTATACACTATTTTCATGTTACTTTTCGAGGTAGGCCAAGACGTCCTATTCCCATATACACTCTTCAGGATAGGTTCAGACGCCCTATTCCCATGTCACTCTTTGTGGTAGGCCCACACTTCTTATTCCCATATACACTCTTCAGGGACGGCCCAGACGTCATAGTATGAAATATACTCTTCGGGGTAGGCCCAAATGTCCTATTCCAATATACACTCTTCAGGGTAGGCCTAGACACCCTATTCCCATATACACCCTTCAGGGTAGGCCCAGACATCTTATTCTCATATACACATAGGCCCAAACACCCTATTCTCATATACACTCTTCGGGTAGGCTCGGACGTCCTATTCCCATATACACTCTTCAAGGTAGGCTCAGACATCCTATTCCCATATATACTCCTTGGGGTTGGCACAGATGTCCTATTCCCACATATATATACTCTTCAGGATAGGTATAGACATTCTATTCTCATATATTCTCTTTGGGGTAGATGCAGACGTTCCATTCCCATATATACTCTTCAGGATAAGCATAGACATTCTATTCCCATATATTCTCTTTGGGGGTGGACGCAGACGTTCCATTTCCATATGTACTTTTTGGGATTAGCATAGACGTTATATTCCTATATATTCTCTTTGGGGGGATGCAGACATTCCATTCTCATATACACTTTTCAAGGTAGGCCCAGATGTTCTATTCCCATATGTGTTTTCTATAGGGTAGGCATAGACATTCTATTCCCATATATACTCTTTTGGGGAAGGAACAAATGTCATATTCCCACATATATATACTCTTCGGGATAGGCATAGATGTTCTATTCCCATATATTTTCTTTTGGGTGGACGTAGACATTCCATTCCCATATATACTCTTCAGGATAAGCATAAACGTTATATTCCCATATATTCTCTTTAGAGTGGACACAGACATTCCATTCCCATATGTACTTTTTGGGATAGGCATAGATGTTCTATTCCTATATATTCTCTTTAGGGTGGACGTAGACATTCTATTCCAATATACACTTTTTAGGGTAGGCCCAGACATCCTATTCCCATATGTGCTTTCTTCATAGTAGGCATAGACATTCTATTCATGTATATACTCTTCGGGGTAGGCTCAGATGACCAATTCCCACATATACTCCTTGGGGTAGACACAGATGTCCTATTCCCACATATATATAAATATATATATATATATATATATATATATATATATATATATATATATATATATATATATATATATATATATATATATATATATANTATATATATATATATATATATATATATATATATATATATATATATATATATATATATATATATATATATATATATATATATATATATATATCCTTCTGGGTAGGCATAAACATCGTATTCTCTTCTCTGTGCTTTTGTTTTCTGCTCAATTTGGTTCTCTCGCGCTGTCAACACTATTTTGGTTGATGAGTTGCCCATAAGAAGCTATCGGTCACTGGAATCAAAATCTCGTCTCTCGCTTTGGAAGGACGTTTTAATTTACAAATATATTTATTTTTATAAAAATATGAAATCAAACTGACATCATATTTTTATAGTTTAAATGAAAGAGTGCTATATCTCAAATCATATATCTATCCAAAAGGATAAACACAAGACTTGAGGATGAGGCTCGATCAAATAAATTAAGGAATATATGATATCCATTTGGACTGCGAAACCATTTTATTTGCCGATAATTTCTTCTATTTAATATGAAGAATTAAATAGGGTTTATATTAAGCTAGGTTTGAGAGAAGCTTCCTATAAGGGTGAGCCCCTATAGTTAATTACATCTTAAATGACCAAAGTCACATAAGAAGACTCTCGATAAAAATCAAGACATATTATCTTCAAGGAATTTCAAAGGGTAAGACTTTTCAATGAGATCAGACATAGAGGTGTGAAAGGGGATTGGTTCAAATTTGGAACATTTTGTTGTAGAGTCCAAAGGAGGAAGAACTAGGGTATGGCATGGATCTAGAGGGGAGCCTTGGTGACTTCCCAAGCTATCCTAATGTTTGGCTTCAGTTTTGAGGAGAAATGTTTAAGTGTTTCTTCCTGCCAATTTTTTTAGTTAGGGCTTACATTCGTGTGAAATTATCACACAAATAGCCTGGAAGATGTGAAGGTTTAGGTCGTGATGGACGACAACCTTGGAATCTTAAGACGAGTTAGGGCTTATATTATATAGCAGGGCTATACCAAGGCCTAAATATAATATGAGAATTTAAATTGCGTAAGCAAGCAACCTCGAAGTCCTATGGCTTTGTTGTTTATATCTAAGGATGGAAGACTGGTTTAGCTGGAGAAGACATGTTTTGCTGTTGAAGATGGTCGTGCTGCCCACCATGATAGCTCCAAGCTCCTTGCCAGGATGAGTTTGAGTTTTCTAGTGTGTCAAGTTATGATGTTAAATCAGGTGACCCTATGGTTGAAGTTCTTTAAATTTTATGAGGGCATGTTAAAGTTGATTAGAGCGACACCGGTTAGGATCCTACGGTTCCCTCGTTTCGGCACCACCTTTTTTATTAGATTCACCTAGTCCAAATGAATTTACTAAACTCAAATTAATGAGTTATATAATTTCATTTAGATGGTGAGAAGCCTCGTTAGCAACCATAGGTTACCTCCTCCGAGGAATTCCCGATCATCCGATAGAGACGTCTTAACTTAGTTGATGTTGTAGTTTTCTGTGATGTTTATGATTAAATTTTGAGTTGTTTTATATTTTGAATATTGTGGAGGTGAATTTATATTGGTTGATTTTAATTTTAGTTTTGGTTTTGGTTTTGTGGCTATCCCAATAGTTTTAGTTCTCATTGAGGGTGGTGTCATTGTTTACCATGCAAATTTGCAGGTATAAAAGTACAATATGAAAGTACAAGAAAGACGACGCTGAAAACTGTAAAAGGATATCTGGCGAGTCTTCCTAAGGTCAGAGAATTTAAAGAAGAAAATTTTATATTTTTTTGAGTTTTATTTGATCTATTGGAATTATTTTTAGTGAAAATCTATTTTTAGCCTTTAAAAATTTTTTTAAGCTTTAAAATTCAGTATCTTTATTTAGAAAATCAGGAAAAATATTCTACTTGTTCCTAAATGCTTAAGAAGTAATTTAGAACATTTCAATGAATTTTATTATTTTTGTGATCTTTATGGATTATTTAATTATTTAAATATTTAAAAGAGGTTAAAAATCAAGTTTTTCTTTTAAACTCCATTTTATTTTTAAAAAATACCACTGATCACAAAGAGCTCACAAAACTAAGTTTTATAATTTTTGAAGTTATATTTTTATTATTAAAAATCATTTGAGTGCCAAAAATGTTATTTATATTTAAAAATCAACTTGAGTTACCAAATGGACTCAAAATGCTTTGGAATTTTTATGGTGAGTTCTCTAGATCCTAAACAATATTGAAGATAAAAAATCAAGTCATTTTTTTATTTGTATTTTTTAAAATTGATTATCTTAGTGATTTAGGTTTTGTAGAGATTAGGTGTATTTTGAATAACTTGGCTCATGAGAAATTTCCCTAAAGGCTCTCTAGTCATCTAGTCATCATAAACCCTCCAAAATTTTTTTGGATTTTTCCTAAGCAACATGCTAATTTCCATGATTAATTTAAGCAAATAATACACAGAAACTTGAAAAATATGACTCTCTGTCTATGGACTTTCTCTTAGTTTAGAAAAATCAGGGAATATTTCCTAAGACACAGGCAACAACATGCTAAAATTTCAAGCCATGGTAAGATTACTACATGCATGGAGAATCAAAACATCCAAATAAGTGTTTAATTAATTAAAAATAAAATATACATCAAATGGACTCCAAATCATTTCCACATTATTCTCCTCTATTCACTGCATAAATGGGTATTTTTATTTTATTTTTATGATTTTTCTTCACCAAGATATGAATTTTTAAAGCTAGAGATCATTTTCTAATTTTTTAAATTCCCTATTTATCTATTTAAACACGTGGTGCTGACTGTATCCTAGGTAGCTCCGAAAGCATGTGTGGCGCTCTCTGTTTGGACGCCGTCATCCATGTAGCTGCTGACTCGGTCGCGGTTCATGTAAGGAAACGCTATCCAGCTCGCTCTCCTCCATCCATCCAATACACGCACGATTGGACGGCTCCCCGTCATCATCCCCGATAGAGTGATCTCATGACCGCCCACACTAAAACACTAAGATCTCGGCCTAGACTCAACCAAATCACCTCAGGTTTGATCATATGGACTCGTCTAAGTGAGACAAACATATCCATATGGTAATCATGCAATTAAATTAAGCCTAATAAAATGGAGAATCAAAATAGGCTCGGGAAGAGGAAAGGTTCAATACCTTGGCTCTAAGAAGGGATGCTTCGATAAGAGAGTCTCGGCATGTTTTTTGGGGTCCAAAGAAGCTAGGGATTAAGCCTCGTGCTATGGTGAAATGTCTAGACCAAAATTTGACCAAGGCCGATTTCACGTGTTGGTTTAGAGCTATGCTAGGGGCTCTCTGGAAGGGGGATTTGATAAGGCTTTGGCTTCTCTTAATGTGGTGAAGGTGTGGGTTTTGTGGAGTTTAGAGGTGTGGAGGGAATTATTCTATCTCCAACAAGGTTTTGAGCTAAAAAATTGGGCTCCGACAAGGGGATTCAGGACAATGTGGTGGTTGGGTTGCACTGAGGAGGTCTCAAAGATGCTTTGGGATCAATTTGGGGAAGTCTCTTAGAGGAATTTTCAGCTCTCCCTCCATGGTAGTGGAGGGGAGCATTTAATA
Organism: Phalaenopsis aphrodite; assembly: GCA_003013225.1. Taxonomy (NCBI): domain Eukaryota; kingdom Viridiplantae; phylum Streptophyta; class Magnoliopsida; order Asparagales; family Orchidaceae; genus Phalaenopsis; species Phalaenopsis aphrodite. Next base: position 1,708,240 of record NEWO01000097.1, read on the forward strand.
AAAATATCCTTAGGCTTACTGCCACTGTCAATTAGGGGGTGAAATGTGCTACCTATGTGGAAGGCAGAGAGGCTCTAAGCTTCAATTTGGATGAGGTGGCCTCTAGGTTTGAATTGGGTTTAATCCCATGAGGGTGTCTCTCAATTTGGCCATTTTCCATCCACTAGGCTGGTCGGTCGGCCAGGGGAGGTGGCTAGAAAGGTCAGCTAAGCCAGGGGAATATGTCATAACAACTTCATGTGTTTAGGCTTTATTTTGGGAAAAATATCCTAAGTTTAAGCAAATATGGCATTAAATCCCTTAATTTAGGGGACCTTTGGTCCATGGCTTAGTTTAGATGGTTTTAAGAGGTTTAGGCTGGTCACTAAGGTCCAACTTATGGTTCTGGAGTCATTAATTTGGTAACTTTAGGGTAGTTAGGTCATCTTTAGTGCATGGGTTCAATCTGGGTTCAAGTGATCAAAGCTTTGGTTTGGGCTAGGCTATCCATGTCAATTGGCCCAATTGAATGGTTAACATTGTATAGATGATTTTTATGAAGATTTTTGGTGAAGGTTTGGAGTGATTTTGAGTTCAATTGGTAGGTCAATTTGGGCATATTGGGCTAGACATGGGTCTGGTTGGGCTATCTTTAGGCTAAGTTCAAATTGAACGGTTCAAATGATCAAGGGAGATGTTGTGAATATTAAAGGGATGGAGTGGAAATTTTTGGGCTAAGGTCATCAATTTGGTGAGATTTTGAGACATGGTCAATTTGGGGTAAATTTGGGGCTTTAAAGGGCAATTTGGGGTTTTGGTCAAAGATGGTCAAATTGGCCAAATTAGGTCATATAATAGTTGAGGAAAATGAAATTTGGAATATTTGGGGGGGGGGGGTTTCGGATTTTTTTGGGATTTTTTGAAATTTTTGGAATTTTGGGGTAAGGAGGGGTATTTTGGTAATTTGGCCAAGTTTGGTGATTTTGGATAGTTTGGGTGTTTTGAAGGTGTTTGAAATGATTTTTGAACCAAGTTGGGTATTTTGGGTAGTTTTTTTAATTTTAGCCAAATTTGGGGTCCCAAAGGTACTATGTAATTTTGGGGAATTTAGGGGCAAAAGGATAGTTTGGGTATCTTGATAGAGTTAGAGTGCCAACCACCATCAATAAGCCATGGACCAATGGAAAACCCATTTTGGGTCCTCTATGTAGTGATCTTAGCCAAACCCTAGCCTAGGGCTAATGGGTTAGGGAACCACCTACATGAGTCTCCCAAAAGTATCAAGAGACCAATGTCGGGAAATTTAAGTTTAGGATTATAAGTAATTGTGAGTTTAAGTATGGACCTTAAGCCCTAGACCAACACCCAGGGTCAATCCTAAGGTCCAGCAGTCCTAAGGGTGACTCATCTTGAGTTCCCTGAGAGTGACCCCACTTACTAAGTGCTAGAGGTTAGGACCAATATGTGGAACTTCAAGTTGAGTAGAGAAGAGTTTGGAATTTCTAATTGTGAGGGTTCCTTGTCTAATTTTCTAAGAATAGTCAATAAGAAAGTCCTATGGCAAGACCTTAGGCTACTAAAGAAGAAAAACTAAACCTCAACCAAAAGTGAGGTCAACACGCACATACTTTCACTATACTACAATTTCAAATTGAAACCCAAAACTCTTTTGACATAGTCAATCTTCACCAGGACTATCAATTTGCTCGACGATTATCCCTTAAAATCTACTTTTCTTTTCCCTAGCGAGAGTTTTGAATCCTTAATTTTGATCTAATATTCACTTGCCAATTCCCTAGCGGAAACAACTATCACTCAATTTTGCGCTTTGTTCTTGGACTATTGACTTAGAGATCTGTGGTTGTTTTATTGATATTGTCGGTCAACGCTAATAGGCGCGTTGTGCTTACCCATCACACCTCGCCTATTGGGGGTCCATTGGTTGACCTCAATTTTGGTTGAGGTCTAGTTTTTCCTCTTTAGTAGCCTAGGGTTTATCCATAGGACTTTTTTATTGATTATTCCCAGAAAACTAGAAAAGGAACCCTCAACATTAAAAATTCTAAACCTTTCTTTGCTTAACTTGAAGTTCCATGTGTTGTTCCTAACCTCTACCACAGAGTAAGTAAGGTCAAAATGGAGGAGCTCAATGGGAGTCCCATATAGGATGGTCAGATCTTAGAACCAACCTTGGGTGATCTGGTTTTGGTGGGGCTAACTTGCACACACTACATTTTTTCACTTACCACAAACCTTAGGACCCCTTAGGTTGGTCTCTTGACTCCTTTTGGAGAGCTCATTTGGATGAACCTATACCCCTAGTCTTTGGCTAAGAGGGTTAGAACCAATATATTGAGACTCTAAAATGAGTCCTCATATAACTCCTTTTGGTTCGGTATGGCTTCATGGCTTATTGGTCCGTTTTGACCCAAAATCACCAAATTACTAAAATACCCCTACTACCCTAATTTTTCTAAAAATTCCCAAAAATACCAAAATCATCCCAATTATTCCCAACTTAAATTTTTTATCATCAATTTTATCAGATTTGGCCAGTTTTACCCTATTTGACTAAAAGCCCCAATTTGCCTTTAAAGACCCAAAAGTCCCCAAATTAGCCCCAATCTTAGCCCAATTGAGCCCAATCTTGCTCAATTTCAATTCAAAATCAAAATTCAGCATCCTTAATTCTTATCTAAACAAAATTCAAGCCCAATTTTATTTAAATAAAAAGGACCAATTTTGACTATATGCCCAAATCCATTAATTTGGCCTATCAATTCAACTTAAAATCTTTGGAAATTTTGTCAAATCCTTCATGAAATTCTCCTACACCAAAATCAACATTCAATTAGCACAAATTTTAGCCCAAACTCAATTTCCATTTTAAAATCCCAAGCCCGCCACATCTAATTCCAAAGGTCCAAGTTCAAAGCCCATATGACAGTCTTTCACTCATCATCAATTTAATCAAATATTTCTTCTTACGTTTTAATTTCATGATCAATTCATTCTAAATCAAGCCTCATGACAAAATTCACTATAACATAAAAACTTCTAAAAATCTGTTCTCATAAAGATTAGCCAAGCCAAAGGGGAGCCATGAAGCCACTCCCAAGCCATAGGCAAGCCATGAGAGCCTTGCCACATCATCAAACTATTAGTGGCAAGAGGACAAGCCACTTTCAAACTTCTTTAAAAAGGTTTTTAACCCTTTTAATGAATCCACTAAACCTCATACTAAACCAAATCACTTGGGTGGGGACTTCTCCATACCACTTTAGCTGACACATATGATCCTCTTCAGCCCAAGACCAACCTTGGTGGCTGAACCCAACCCAAACCCTGCTTTGACCCTATTTTACCCAAAATGGCCGTTTCTCCATACTATTTCAATCCCATGCCCAGTTGACTTCTCCAAGACCAAGCTCTGACCTCCCTAAGTTAGATGGTGACCCCTCCCTGGCAGGTCAGCCACCTAGGCTGACAGAAAACCCAAAACCATAAACCCCACCTAGGCCAAAATTCAAAGTTAAGCCAATCCAAGTTGTCTCATTCTAATTAGATTTTGGCACCTTGCTGGCACCCACATAAGCAACTTAAAACACCCATCAATTGCCCCTGGTGGCCTCTCCTTCACCATCTATTTAGCCCCCCCTCCATGGCCAAACTAAAGGAGTTTGAGATTTCTTGGGGAAACTCTGTCAAATTGCTTCCAAAGCATCCTTGAGACATCCTGAGCTTAACCCAACCACCCTTAGCCAATCAAATCCACTGCTCGAGCTCAATTTTGGAGCTCAAGTTCAAGGCCAAAACAGCACACCCTCCAAACCTCCATCAAATTCAAATTAATTGCACCCACACCATCCCCACAACAAGATAAGAAGACCCCCCACAAAAGCCACATCATCAGAGCACCTTAGGGTGGACTTTGATCAACCCCCTAATTTGGCCTTGGTCGAATTCATATCTAGGAAATTCACCACAGCTCGACGCTCCGTCCCTAGGCTCTTGGGGCCCCCACGAAGCTTCCACAAGCATCCAATCGAGGCTACTCCTCTTGGACCAAGGTATTGAAACTTAACCCTAAACCAAGCTTCATTTCACACTTCATGAGCATAGAGTTGATTAACCATATGAATATGTTGTCCTAGTTAAGACGAGTCCACAGAAACCAGCCACACTTGATTTGGTTAAGTATCAAGTGAGATATTGAGGTTTTAAAATGGACAGTTTGCGGGTTCAGTCCATTGGGGATGATGACCCGCAACCGTCTGATGGAGTGTGTATCACACGGACGGTTTAGATCACGCCAGATGGAGCGCGGTTCATAAACAGAGGTTGACGGGGCAGCTACGTGTACGGTGGCGTCGAACGGGAGCACGTCGTGTGGAGCTTCAAATCCACCTAGGTTGAGTCAGCACCGCATGGTTTGAATAGAAAAATAGAGTGTTTTCTTGATTTATTTAAATCCCAGAACTTTAAAAATACATAACTTTGTGTAGAAAAATCATAAAAAAAATAAAAATACCTTGTTGCTCAGGGAAGAGAGGAGAATAATGTGGAAATATTTTCAATATTATTTGATGCATGTATTTTTTAAATTAATTAACTGGTGTTCTCTATATTTGAATTCTCCATTAGCATAGAGATTTCATCATGGCATGGGACCATGCGGCTTTTGATGTCTCTTTTGTTTGGCATCTCCCTTGATTTTTCCAAGGTCAGAGGGCATCTCATAATAGAGATATCTAATTTTCAAATTAATGGTCCCTATTTTGGTATTAAAAACTATAATAATTAAAATACTCATAAAAAAATACAAAATTTATTTCGGTAGGTTCACTGTGGTTAGAGGACTCTAGGACAATAATAAACTTGGTTTAAGTCATTAAAAATAATTCTAATTTTCACCAACCCTAAAAAAATATAAATTTGGAGTAATTATGAATGTAAATGGCATAAAAACTATTCCACATTACAGTCTATTATTAGAGGAGCTCCCCATAAAAATTTCAAGTCAATTGGAGTTAATTTGACTACTCAAATGGGTTAATTATGTGAAATCACACTTTTGATAATAAAATAATTATAATAATTAAAATACAACTAAAAAAAATCTCCAAATTGGGTTTTGGAACTCCTTATGATTAGAGGAACCTAAGAAAAAAGAAATTTGAATTAAAAAAAACACTTCGTTTTTTTTGTCATTTTTAGCATTTAAATGATTAAAAATTAGTTAAAAATCTTAAAAATTGTAAAGTTGTAAAAACACACTAAAATTTTATATTTGGATTCCTGATCTCTTGGGACTAATTAAAATAATATTTCTAACTTTCTAAGTCTAAAAAGTAATTTTAAAGGCTTAAAAATGAATTTTTCTCTACTTATTCACGAAAATAATTCCAATAAATGAAATATAAATCAAAAAAATATGAAATTTGATACTTTAGGTTTCTTGAACTTAGAGAGATTTAATAAGGATATAAAACTTAATTTCCCATTTAAATATTATTTTATATTTAATTAATGTTCAAAATAAACAAATAATTCTAATAATTAAATTAAACTCTAAAAATCATGAAAATTGGTCCAAGTGGTCATCTGACCTAGATGAACCTTCAATAATTTTCTTAAGGATAGAAGTTTTATTTTGATTGAGTTATTAAATTTTCATTGAAAATCCTTATTTTTGCATTAAAAATAATTATAAAATTAAGTAAATTCAAAAAAATCACATTTTTCCTCTGATGTTTTAATTAACACATGAGTGAGGTAACATAAAATTTTTAAGTCGTTTAAATCTAATTTAATGAATTATAAGGTATTAATGCATTAGGGTCAAAAGGGTAATTTTGGTATTTAAGGTTTAATTAATATTTAGACCTAGTCAAAAGGGTGAATGGGCAATAAATGATCTTAAATAACATGTCTTGATGATTGAAACATAAAAGGGATAAAGTGGTAGAAACCAACCTCACTTTGATTTTATAAAGGATAAATTTTTAAAATTTTAAATTAATGAAATTTGAGGGAATATTTAATAAAGAGATATTAAGGTGAGGGGTTTGGTTTGGAAGATTATAATTCACTAATTTTGAACCCTAACTGATGGTTTTCATTTAACTTATAATTCTTGTCTGAGAGCACAAATATTCAAAACCTCTTTCTAAAAATTGCAAATCTACCGACTAAACTTAAGGGCTTAGTAGTGAACTAAGCTTAATCAAAATTTTGTCTAATGAGGTTTAGAAAATAATTAATAATTAACTTAAAACCTTTCAAAACATTAAAAGCCCATTCTTTAAAATCAAAGTAATTAAACTCTTTAATTAAGTCAAGTTGCCCCCAATTGTCTTTACCCATATAACTTATAAATGAGACATCAAGTGATAATTACCCTACTTGAGGGATAATCAAAACATCAAAATTCACTAAGCATAAGGGTATTAATTGGATAGTAAACATAATAAGGCAAAAAAGAACTCTAGATAATTCCAAGGACTACAAAATGTCTAAGGTAATACCCGAGACTTCTTCATGATCCTTTGGAAATCTTGAAGAACATCTGGACTTATTATGATTTGGTTAATGGAATCATCCTCAAAATTTAGAATCACCTAGATATGATGTAGGATCTGATAGATACGCCTCAAACTGTACTCTCTACTTTTACTACAAGCTTGCTTTAATTCTTGCAAAAATTAAATAAATATGTCTTGCAAAGATACTAAAATTTCAAGTGAAGGAACGAGAAGACTCGCCATATACACTTTTACAGTTTATAGTACCTTCTTTTCTAGTACTTTCTGCACTATACTTTTATGCTTACAAACTTGAATGCTAAACAACGATGTAACCCTTCATAAAAAATAAAACTTTTAGGATAAACACAAAGCTGAAACCAAAATCAGAACTAAAATCAACCAAGATAAAATTCACTGCTAAAACATTTAAAATATAAGACAACTCAAAATTTAATCACAAACATCACAAAACAACAATTGCAACTAAATTAAGACGTCTCTATCGCATGATCGGGAATCCCTTAGAGGAGGTAACCTACGGCTACTAATGAGGTTTCTCATGGTCTAAATGAAAGTATGGAACTCATTAAAATGAGTTTAGTGAATTCATTTCGACTAAGTGAATTTAAAGGAAAAGAGTGGTACCAGAATGAGGGAACCGTAGGTTCCTAACCGGTGTCACTGTAATCATTTTTAATATGCCCCATAGTATTTAAATGATGATAACCATAGGGACATCTGATTTTACATCATTTGACACATTAGAAAACTAAAACTCACCATGACGAGGAGCTTGGAGCTAGCATTGTGGGCAGTACGACCATATTCAACAGCAAAACATGTTTTCACCAGCTAAACCATTCTTTAGAATTAAATAATAAATCCATAAGAATTCGAGGTTGTTTGCTTGTGCAACATAAATCCTAAACCTATTTTTAGGCATTTGTATAGCTCTGCTATACAATCTAAGCCCTAACCTACTTTAAGATTCCGAGGTTGTCGTCTGTCATGACCTAAATCCTCACATCTTTCAGGCTATTCGTGTGATCGTTTCACATGAATGTAAGCCCTAATTAATAAATTTGGCAAGATTAAACATTCCATAATTCTAATCTCTAAAATTGAAGCCAAACCATTGGATAGCTTGGGAAGTCACTAAGGTTCTCCTCAGGATCTGTGAGATCTCCTAGTTCTTTCTTCCTTTGGATTCCACAATAAATGTTCTGAATTTGAGCTATTCCCCTTTCACACCTCTTTGTCCGATCTCGTTGAAAAGTTTTATTCTTTTTGAACTTCTTAAAGATAATATCTCCAGATTTTTATCGAGAGTTTTCTTAGCTGGCTTCAGTTATCTAAGATGTAATTAACTATAGGGGCTTGCCCTTATAGGAAATATTCCCAAACCCAGCTTAATACAAACCCTATTTAATTCTTTGTATTGAATAGGGGAAAATGTCGGCTTATAAATAAAATGGTTTTCGCATATTTAAACGGATGTCATACACTCTTTAGTTTATTTAATCGAGTCTTACCAGTAAGTAGTGTACTTATCCTTCGGGGCAGATCCATTGCTTATGGTGTTAGGCTCGTTTATTTAAAGTACTACGGATATGAGATTGGTTCGGTCTTGTATTTTCAAAATTTAAAATATTAATTTTCCATATATATATATATTAAATTAAAATGGGTGTTAGGATATCCATCCTAGCAGCCGACAACTTCACAACTCCTAAATTTTTAATGTTGATAGTGGGTCAACCGATTTGCCCCAACTAAGTCGGTCGCTTGATTCTAGCCAAGTCAACCGACTGAACTTAATAGGCCGACTAATGGCTCTCAACCAGGCCGAAGGCCCTTAACCAGGCAGGCCGAAGATCATTAGCCCAGCTAACGGACTGCCCTGACTGAGCTAAACTAACTAGATGTACCTGACCAACCCAAAGGCCACCCGTCCTAGACGATCGAGTGATGGGCAGCCATGCCAGAGAAATTTTATTTATTTATTCTTTTATTTATTTATTCACATATTTATTTATAACCAAAATATATTGTAATGCTTTCATTTAAGTAGCGGCAAGCAGGTAATTTTGCACTCCCCCCCCCCCACCCAATCCCACTCTTTCGCGCACTATTTGTAGGTGTGTTTCACAGGACAATCACGAATTTGAAAGGCTAATAGATGGTGGTATTAGTATATTAGGGGCATAGATTAAAGGGAACAAAAAGGTTTACTTTTTTTAGATATATAATTTCACTTAAAACAGTTACAAAGTATTTGTATAGAGAATTTGTAACTCCTAGAATGCATAGTTTGATTTGGTTAAGTTAAACTTCAACCAAACTTAGCAAATAACAATAAGACAAAAGTCCTACAACCAAAATAACTAATTTACACTATTTTAAAATGAAAAGTCCGGAGTTCCAATCTTGCACATGCCATTGAATATGTGATTTTGCTATTGAATTCCCTAACAGTCCAAAGCTCTAAAAATTGATCATATTTCTATATCTATAGTTATGAGAGCATTACACTGTATTATAATTCTATTTAATTTGATGAAGTTTAATGAAAAATCAGCAGAGCACACCATGCATAGTTGTTGCCAAGTCGAAATGCAACATAGAATATAAAGAGACAAAAGTCGATGCGATTAAATAAATTTGAACAACCCATTCAAAACCGTCGTATTTTTTGTTTCCTTTAATATGTTCACTCGAGCGTTCGTTTACATGATTTTTTTATGAATTAAAAATGAACTACTTCTCATGATGTCAATTTTCAAACAAATCCATATCCTAAAAACAGGTTTTAGTTAGCCATGATGGTGAAACTCCGGGTTTGTTTTGTTCTATGTTCACACTTGTTATGTTTAACATGAATTTAGAGGAAAACAAAAGTCTATTATTTTTTTAAAATTTAAATTTAATATTTTATTTTAATCTAAATAAAAAGAAATTAAATTTAATTAAACTATGCAAATATCTGAATTTTTTAGTAAATTTTAGCAAAAAAATGGGGGAAAGTTATTAATAGTTTCAACCCAAGCAATTTCACTTGTAAAAACTTTTAAAACAAATAATTTGATCACTCAACTTCTCCTCCATTAATAAATGTGTTTAACTGAATTTCAAAATAATGTTAATTATTTTCTTATTTTTTGTTTTTCCCTTCTTTCGTTGGATTTAAACTTCTAAATGAAAGTAAAAAAATTCATTCAAACTTTATTGTTGATGAGTGGGGCTAGTTATGCTTAAGGGTCAGTTTGGGGCAGCTTGTGAGTTTCAGGATAATCAGTTTATCCTGAAACGCTGCCCCCGGGTCGACCACGTGGGTCGACCCGCGGTCTTCGTTTAATATAAGGAATGGTCGAAGGCTATTATACGATCCACCAGCCACCCCTAACAATTCAAGAATTTAATGTAAGAAATTAGCCATAGCTTGATGTTGAGCTCACTTTTGGTTGAGGTTTAGTTTTTTTCCTCTTTAGTAGCCTAGGGTCTAGCCATAGGACTTTCCTTTTGATTATTCCTAGAAAACAAGAAAAAGAACCCTCACCATTAAAAATTCTACCCTCTTTTTTGCTCAACTTGAAGTTCCACATGTTGTTCTTAACCTCTAGCACTTAGTAGGTGGGGTCACTATGAGGAAGCTCAAGGAGAGTCCCCCTAGGACTGTCTAACCTAAGGGCTGACTTTGAGTGTTGGTTTGGAGCTAGTTCAGTCACCTACACTCACTCTCACCCACAATCACTCACAACCCTAAACCTAAAATTTCTTGACTTTGATCCCTTGATCATTTGGGAAACTCATGAAGATGGTCTCATAAACCCACTAGCCCTAGCTAGGGTTTAGCTAAGACCAGTACATAGAGGACCCAAATGGGGTTTCCATTGGTCCATAACTCATATAGCGTGGTTGGCACCCCAATTCTACCAAAAATATCCAATTTGGTCTTTTGCCCCAAATTACCTAGATACGCTTCGAGTCCTAAATTTGGCCAAAATTTCTAACATTCCCAAATTCACCCATAATACCCAAATTTGTCCAAAAAATCATTTGAAACCATTTGAAGATACCCAAATTACCCAAAACCACCCAAAAATCCCAAATTTACCAAACTATCCCCAAAATTGCCAAAATCACAAAAATGCCCTTGGCACCCCAAATTTTCCTAAAACCTCCAAAATCACCAATTTGGACCCTTCAATTGAACCCAATTTGACCATTTTGACCAAAACCCCCAAATTGCTTTAAAGGCCCAACTTCGCCAAATTTACCCTTAATGTCCATTAATTTGTTCTCAATTTCCCCCAATTTCAATTCTAAACTCAAATTTACATTCCATATGAAGAACCTAAACCAGAACTAAGCTTAATTGGCCCATGCTTTAAGCCCAATTTTGATCAAAGTCAAGCCCCCAATTTTGGCCCTATGACTTAATCCCACACAATTGAACCCCATAGCGTACTCAATTTATCACAATTTATGTTCAAAACTCTTCATAAAAATCCTACACATCGAAGTTGACCTTCAATTGTCCTTTGTGAAGCCTTAATTGCATTCAATTTTAACCAAAGTCCAAAAATCACCAAATTTGCCCAAAATTGGCTATGTCCCCAAATTCCACCAAATTGATTTCCCTAACCCCAACATTGACACCCAAATTATGTTAAAAACTCTTCATCATGTTCCTATAGACCATTTTAAAAAATCAATTTGGACTTAGCCCAACATTAGCTCAACGTAGACCCAAGTCTAGCTCAACATGCCCAAATTGACCAAAATCCCAAAATCCTTCAATTTGAGCTTCCAATTGAGCTCAAAATCACTTCATTCCTTCACCAAAAATCTTCATAACAATCATCTAAACAATGTTGATCAATCAATTGAGCTCAAAGTCATGGCTATCCTACCAAACCCAACCTTTGGCCATTTGGACCCACATTGGACCCATGCACCAAAATTGACCTAGCTATGTCAAATTGATCAAGGCAGGACTTCTACATCCAACTTTTGGGTCCTAGTAAGCAAGTTAGACCCACTTAAACCACCCTAGATGATCCATAGACCAAAGGTCCCCAAAATTAAGGGAAATGTTTCGTAATTGCTTAAGCCAAAAATATCTTTTCCAAAACCTATCACCAACCCAAATTAATTGTTGTGACAGATTCCTTCGAGGCTCTTGTGCCACTTAAGCACCTCCCATGCCGTTACCGGACAGCCTAATCACCAGAGCATCCTAAAACAGAGAGCCAATTGACCCATATGAGTTGTCTCACTCCCATTGGCCAATTGTGCCGCTTAGCTCACCACCTCAGTAAGCTTTTGCACCTAAAGCCAGGCCTTGAGCTCCCCTCTCTGACCATGACTATAAAATTGCCTCTTCACGTCCAAAGTTTGGTTGCTAAAATTTTCTCAAAGAGATTTTGGCCACTTGCTCCCACAGCCTTCTTGAGACCTCCTCAGTGCAACCTAACCACTTCCCTACCCTAATTTCCCTTGTCAGAGCTCAATTTCAGAGCTCAGATCCTTGTCGAAAATGGGACACTCTCCACAACAACTCCACAATGAACCAAAATCAAATTAAATTTGCCCAAACCTTCACCAAAGTGAGACAAGAAGAAGCCCCATCAAAGCCCCCTCCTATAGAGCCTCTACTTTGGACATTAATCAACACCCAAATTCGGTCTTGATTGAATTTGGGTCTAGACATTTCACCACAACAAGAGGTTCAATCCCTAGCCTCCTTGGACCTCCACAAACGTGTCGAGCACCTCTGATTGAAGCTTCCCTTCTCAGAATAAAGGTATAAAACTCCCCACTGTCTTGAGTTTTTTTTATTCTACACTTGCATAGATCCAATTTCATGCCATGTTAACCATATAGATAGCATCTTCTAAGCTAGATCAGACTTTAGAAACAAACCTGAGTAGATTTGGTTAAGTGTAGCTCAATTACTTAAGCTAAGAAGGTGAACGACTCTCGGGATGTACCAGACGGGGAAGAAGCTCACGACCGTTGGATGGCGCGTGTATCAAATGAACTTATGAGATGAAGCCAGACAGTGCTTCGGTACATAAAGCGCAAGCCCAATCAGCGCTGAGTCGAAAGGTGGCATCCAACCAGAGCGTACCACGCAAGCCTTCGAAGCCGTCGCCTAATTTTGTGGCGTCGTATGGTTTAAGTAGAAAAATTAGGATATTTTAGATTTATTTAATTTAGCCAACTTTAAAAATCATTATCTTGGTGCAGAAAAATTAGAAAAATAATAATAAAATATCCTAATGCTCGGTGAATATAGGAGAACAAAGTAGAAATAGTTTGAGGTTTATTTGATGCATATTTTATTTTTAATAAATTATATACTATTTTGAGTATTTTGATTTTCCATGCATTCAAATATTTCTCCATGGCATGCTATTTGGGTCATTTGTAGCCTCTGTGATGGGGGATCTTCCCTGATTTTTCTAAAGTCAGAAAAGACCCCTAGACAGAGATAATTATTTTTCAAGTTTATGTCTATTATTTGCATATATAATCATAGTAATTAGCATGTTACTTAGAAAAATTTAAGAAAATTTTGGTAAGTTCACTGTGACTAAAGAACTCTAGAAAAAATTTGGCATGAGCTAAGTCATTAAGAATACACATAATTTTTACTAAAACCTAAAACTCAAAAGAAATTAATTTGGGAAAAATAAACATCTAAATGACTTGATTTTAATTCTCTACTATAACTTAAAGTTAAGAGGACTCCCCATAAAAATTTCAAAATATTTGTAGTTCATTTGATAACCTAGTTTAATTTTCTAAGTTAAAGGCCTATTTTAACCCTCAAAATAATCATAATAATTAAAATATAACAAAAAATTTTATAAAATTGGTTTTTGGGAGTTCTCTGTGATCAAAGGAATTTTTTAAAAATAAATTTGTAATTAAAGTAAAATTTTCATTTTTAAGCATATTTTAAAAATTCAAATAGTGAAAAATTAATAAAAATCATAAGGTTAATTAAATTTATGGAAATATTCTAAATTATTTCCTAATCCCTAAGGATAAATTGGAATATTTTTCCTAATTTTCTAAGTGGAGCTATTGAATTTTAAAGATCAAAATTAATTTTTAAAGGCTAAAAAAGGATTTCCCTTAATTTCTCACTAAAATAATTCTAATTATTCAAATAAAAATTATAAAAATTTAAAATTTGTTTCTCTAGATTCCTTGACCTTGGATAGATTTAATAAAAAAATAAAATTTAATGTTCCTTATTTAAAATATTTTATAATTAATTAATACTCCATAATTTAAAATAATTCTAATAATTCAAATAAAATTGAAAAATTCATGAAATTTATTGAAAATGGCTCCTTGGTCTAAGTCTACCTCCAGTAAAAATTTCAAGTTATTAGACTTTTTCTAGGTAAAGTAATTCAATTTTCTTCAAAAAATCATATTTTTGCATGTAAATAATTATATAAATTAAATTAAATTTTAAAAAATCACATTTTCTCCTCTAATGTCTTAATTGACCCTTGAGTGAGGTAGGATAAAAATTCCAAAGTTATTTAAATTAAATTTGATGAATTATGAAGTAATAGAGCCTTAGGGGCAAATGTATAATTTTAGAAATTTAGTCTTAATTAACATTTAGGCTTAATTCAAGAAGTGGAAATGGACATTCTTTTATCTTAATTAACACGTTCAAATGATTGAAACATAAGGAATTAATTGGTAGAAACCAATCTCATTTTTCTTAGATAAAGGATAAGTTTGCAATTTCCTAAATTATTACAATTTGAAATACTATTAAATTAAATGATCCTAGACTTAGGGGTATGATTTTGAATGTGAATAACTCACTAATTTAGTACCCTTATTTATTGTTCAAATGACATTCAAATTTTTTTATAATGAATTATTATCACTTAAAATTCAATTTCTTTCAAAAATTAGTAATAAATCCACCAAAGTCTTAATGGCTTTGTAATGGCCTAGGCTAAATCAAATTTGGTTAAATGAGGATTATAAAAGTGAATGTAACTAGAAATTTAACACCTTTAAAACACTACAAGCCCTAGTTAAAACTAAAATTGCCTAAGTGTCTTAATAAAATTTACTTGCCCCTTTAAGGGTCTTCACCCACATAATTCTCAAATTAAATGACAAATGATAATCACCTTACTCTTTAGGATAATTAGAACATCAATCTTCACTGAGCATTAGAGGTATTCACAGGATGACTTATTAAGCAACATAATAAGTTTAAATGAGCTCGAGAATTTTTCACCAGGCGGTGAGAGGGAAGCATGGATCTACTTCTTTCTCCTGACCTTTTGGATACCTCGGAGGTCTACTAAACTTAGTATTTTTTTCTTAATAAAATCATCCTTAATTAAATTAATGAGGGCTCACCAAGATATGATTTAGGATTTGGTAGATCACCAGAACCTTATTTCCCCGCTTTACATAAAATGCTTTTAATATATAAATACACTTGCATGCATTTTGAGTTTCAGTTTAAGATAATGAGAAGACCATCCATGTACGCTTTTATTGTAATTTATTTTACCTGCATTTCTAGTTTCCTGTACTTTACTTTCCAGTACGTTACTGTACTTACTCACATGCATGTATGAACAAAAACACAAATTTGCATGTTAAATAACGATGTCACCCTGCATAAAAACCAAAACTGCTAGGATAGCCGCAAAACCCAAAACCAAAATAAAACTAAAATTAAAATCAATCAAGATAAAATTCATCGTCACAACATTCAAAATATAAAAAAAGTCAAAATTTAATCACAAACATCACAAAACAACAACTGCAACTAAATTAAAACGTCTCTATCGGCTGATCGGGAATCCCTTGGAAGAGGTAACCTTCAGTTGCTAATAAGGCTTCCCATGGTCTAAATGAATTTATGGAACTCATTAAGTTATGTTTAGTAAATTCATTTGAACTAAGTGAATCCAATAGAAAATAGTGGTAGATCCTAACTGGTGTCGCTTTAATCAACTTTAATATGCTCCTATAAAATTTAAAGGACTACAACCATAGGGCCAACTAATTTGACACCATAATCTGACACACTAGAAAACTCAAACTCATCACGACGAGGAGCTTGGAGCTAGCATGGTGGGCAGCACGACCATCTTCAACAGCAAAACATGTCTTCCCCAGCTAAACAAATTTTCCTTCATTAGAATTAAACAACAAAGCCATATGATTTCGAGGTTGTTTGCTTCTACAACAAAAATCCTCAACTTATCTTTAGGTCTTTGCACAGCTCTTTGTACAATATAAGTCTTAACTCGTCTTAGGATTTCGAGGTTGTCGTTTGAAACGATCTAAATTTTCACATTTTCTAGGCTATTTGTGCGATCGTTTCACACAAATGTAAGCACTAAACTAATAAAATTGGCAGGATGAAACACTCAAATAATTTCTTCTCAAAATTGAAATCAAATAATAGGATAGACTGGAAAGTCACTGAGGTTCTTCCCCAAATCTATGACATCCCTTAATTCTTCTTCTTTTTGATTCTACAACAAAATGTTCCAAATTTGAACCATTCCCCTTTTACACCTCTTTGTCCGATCTCGTTAAAAAGACTCATTCTTTTGACCTCTTTGAAGATAATATTTCCTGATTTTTATTGAGAGTTTTCTTAGGTGACTTCAGTTATCTAAGATGTAATTAACTATAGAGGTTTGCCCTTATAGGAAGCTTGTCCGAACCCAGCTTAATATAAGCCGTATTTAATTTTTCATATTAAATAAGGAAACTTTCGGCAAATAAAATGATTTTGCAGACCAAACGAATGTCATATATTTCTTAGTTTATTTGATCGAGCCTCATCCTCGAGTCTTGTGTTTATCCTTCGGGATAGATACAGACTTTGAAGTATAATGCTCCTTCATTTAAACTATGAAAAATATTAGGTCAGTTTGATTTCATAATTTTCTAAAATTATATATTAAAATATCCTTCCGAAGCGGGCGACAAAATTTCGATTCCAGCGGCCGACAGCTTCTAACAGGCAACTCCTCCAACCAATAATAGTGTCGACACTTGATTATATAAATTATAATCCTCTAAGCACAAATGATTTGATGCTTTTGAGTTAGGGCATAGTGCCATGTGAAGTGTTATGTTTTGGCAATATGAATAAAAACTTTGGAGAAGTGCTTAATAATTCCTTGAAATACACTACATGAGGCATATAGCCCCAAAAAACAAATAGAGAACATAGATTAATTTAGTCTCAACTAAATCAAGAATTCATTTATATGAAGTTTCTTCTTGATTTTTTCATAAGTTATCAACTACTATCTAATTAACTTGTGATAAAGTTTATCATATGAAATAGTCGGTTGAATTGCCCTTAAGAAGTATTTGAACTCAACCGACTAGTCCTATACGTGAGTTCATTTTGTTTGTTGATGAATTAGCCATAATTCTAATAGGTTCATCTTGGTTGTGGAGAATTCATTGTAGCCTCTAAAAGCTCCTCATAATTCTAGCTAGTTCATTGTTATTTCCGCAAAATCACCCTGATTATGGTGATTTTTTTTGTATAATTGTCAAATGCACCATATTAGTTTACCTAATTCTGTTGACTTAAATGTTGAATGGGATCAACATTTTCCTAACTTGATCTTTAAGATATTTAAGAATATAGATATAATTTTATTTTAATTTTCCTGAAATATTCATTGATGAAGACTAGCAGTTTGGCAATTACGATGAGTTAATTGATGAGTGCTCATGCTGATGTGGAATTTGTTTATTTAGCGATCAATAAATAAACTTTCACACGTTAACATCATTCATATATATAGTGTATGTATGTATGTATATGCCTATGTGTCTCTCTGTATATATATATCTAGAAAATAAATAGTTAATGATTGTTATTTTTGGAAGTTTTTTTTATTTCGAGGCATATTCGAATATAACTTAGCGATCCTGCATGATGTGCCAAACTGCCAATCCTGCATAATTTGAAAGTAACGCATAACGAATGGACAACAAAATATCTATTTTTTCAATCGCAGAATAGAAAAATATTAATCTCTAACGCAAAACTACTATTTCATTATGTTATTTTCACGCATATTCGAATATTACATCGACTCCCAGGAACAAAAGACAAATCTTGTATAATTTAAATTTCGGTAATTTATCTAACACTTAAAAGTGAATATTTGTAGATAACAATAATTTAATTAATATCATTATAGCATTTTGCATGTAATTGTTGGGTAATGTGAAGATCTGGTTCATCACAATTTAATTAGTTTCCTAATTAAGAATCTCACCTACCTGTCACCTCCCAAAAGAGCCCTTGTGGGTAGGGCTGTCAAAAAAGCTCGTTTTTCGCGAACAGTTTGTGTTTGGTTCGTCAATGAGTTCGTGTTCGACTCGTTCGATAAGTAAACGAGATGAACGTGAAAATTTTTTTTTTCGTTTGGTTAGCTAGACGAACCAAACACGAACAGTGATGTGTTTGTTCGTGTTCGAATCGTTATTTTTTGAAATATAAAATAATTTAAAATAATTATATATATATATATATATATATATATATATATATATATATATATATATATAATTTATGATATTTTAAAAAATTAAATTTTATTAAGTATAATATATAATAAATTAATAATAATAATATATTAATATACTTTATTAGTACTATACTAATATAGATATTATATATTTATATAATATAAGTTATATAATTAATATAATATTTTATTTATATATATTAATATTAGGGATATCAAACTGGCTCGTCATTCGCGAACAACTCATGTTCGGCTCGTTCGTTAAGAAATGAACACGAACAGTGACTTCACGAACAATTTCGAACACGAGCTTATTTCAAACAAACTAAATTTCAAACGAATCAAACACGAACACAATCTCTGTTCGTTCGTGTTCGGTTCGTTTACACCCCTATTTCTGGGTGGTGGGCAGCCCAGGATTTAAATACTGTTTTTCGGTCCTACACCTAGCCAATGTGAGACTATTTGTCCGTGACATTCTCCTCCACCCAATCACGTGACGCCCTCGTCACGGATCGGCTCCAGCAAGGGTCCCACTAGAGCATGGAGAGTCCACACACTGGCTGATAGTAATCTGCTTTGATACCACTTGTCACCTGCCAAAATAGCCATTAAGAGAGGTGGGTGGCCCAGGACTTAAATATTGTTTTTCGGCCCTACACCTAGCTGATGTGGGACTATTTGTCTGTGACATTCTCCTCCACCAAATCACGTGACGCCCTCATCAAGGATCGGCTCCACCGAGGGTCCCACTGGACCGTTGAGAGTCCACACACTTGACAGGCAGTAATCTGCTCTAATACTACTTGTCACCTCCCAAAAGAGCTCTTTTAGGAGGTGACATATCGCTCACCTACCACACCCACCTACCGCTCACCTACCACACCCACCTACTGCTCACCTAACTGTCACCTACCACTCTCTTTGTTTCTATAAATAACCTCTTATGACTTGTCATAAGCAAAACCAAGCAAGACCAAGTCAAGCAAGTCCAAGCCAAGCAAGACCAAGCCAAGTCCTCTAAGAGAGAGAGAGAGGAAGAGAGATAAGAAAATAGAGATTTTCTTGTAAACGTGAAGGAGCTCGACGATGTAATTCCTCGAAGTAGTAAAATTTTTTGCAGCTCCGTGGACGTAGTCAAATTTGTCAAACCACGTAAATTTATGTGTCTCTCTGTTGTTTTTATATGTGTAATTTTTCTCGTTCCATTTTTCGTTTTATTGTCTTCGTTTTTTCACAATAGTAATGTGAAGCACTTAAGTTCGTACAAGTAAAGATTGAAATTTTGGTCTTATGAATGTAATTACATGAAAATTATGGGGTATGTATGTAGGTATCCTTTTTCAAAATATTAAGAATTTTAATATCATAAATTGAAAAAGGCTGGGATTGAATAACAAATATATTAAATCGGAGATGTTGACATACACCGTTAAGAATAGAGATGAAAGAAGCAACAATAAACTAAGCATAGTTTGGACCTCTCCAACCATTTGGCTGACAACGATCCTAAACATTAATAGATTTAAAAGAAAATATAAATAAAAATCAAATCCCAGAACATGCATGTCTAGTTAATTAAATCATGCTGCATGACATAATTTAAGTTAGTCAATTTGGTTTGGAGCTGGTCTAAACTTAACCATACAAAAAAACTATTTGACCCAATCCTAACTTAGATTAAATTATGCTAAAAAAATTTGACCCAAATCCGATTTTAACCTTACTCTAAACCCAATGTATCAAAGGAATTTATAATACGATTTCTTGTACTTTTTACGATCAAGATGGCTCAGTTAATCCAAGAGTGACTCATTTAACCTGATAATATTCCTGCTATTTTTTACATTGCTAAATTAACCAAAACTCAAACATTAACCTGGTCAATTTTAGGTTGCTTCGATTTGTCTAAACATTGGCCCAATAATAATCGAATTAACGTGCTTGACCCACAGTTTAAAATCAAGTCATTTGTTGACACCCTCAGTCGTGTCATGCTACAGAGTTGCATATAATAAAAAACTTAAATTTCAACTCTATTTAATTGAATTCAGCTCAAAACAAATGTTATTTTGAGTTAGCTCATACATGTCATATGATTAAACAAATTCGAATATTTTAGCATATTTTATTTTATATTGACTCAATCTTATTATATCTATTTATAAATGCAGATGATAATCCACTCTTCTAGTTGAACTCAATTTAATTTGTTAACTTGTATGTGTATTGACACACTATCATAAAATCTACGTGTAAAAAATCAAGTTTTATACCATTTTTACATCAACCTAAATAAAATCACAGTTCAAACTAATTTCTTATCCGAGTTCAAATGAGCCTAAAGCTAGTACTAAAAATATAGTTAAGAAAATATATAAAAATAACTTTGTCATATCATATTTGAATATTGCATGCAGACAAATAAAATAAGCATAAGAAAGCTCGATCCTAATTTTATTGAGACACAATAATGTTGTAAGGTTAGTTTAAAATTTTAGAAATTATCATGGGCCGTATAAAAATTGTTGGGTGATTTTGACGAAATTTATGAAAATATAATCTTAAAAATTATAAAATTGATCCCAATTTTTCATATGAAGGAGAACAAAATTTGGAGGGAGCATAAGGATTTATAAAATTCTAAAACCTTGTCTCTAATGTCATTGCATGTCAACCATCATCATCCCATTTTCTTATCACTAAGGTATGGCAGAAATAACAAACAAAAAATTAAGAAAAGTTAATTAAATTTAGTAGAAAATTTTGAATAATTAGAATAATTCAAAGTAAGAGTCTACCTCACATAACAACAATAATAATTGTAGGAAGTAAGCAAAGCAATCACAAAACAAGTGCAAGAAAGTAATGAAAGTGAGACATCAGACAAAAATTTTTTTGTGCTTCTGCCTAAAGTCCAATCCTACATTCATATCAAGCTAAACCCCAAACTAGGAAACAACAAACCTAAATGATCAGTAAAACCTAAACTATTCTATAAACAACAAAACTAAGCCAATGAATTTGGGGGAAAATGCTAATATATACAAACACTATTTAATTTTTTCTACATTTAAAAAAGCTTATTTGATAAAATGTGATTTACCAGACAACACAATTAATGGTCTTACTTGATATGTCATCAACAAATCAGTCGTCCAAAATGATTCTCGAGATATGACAGATATATCAAGATAGTCTTTTGAGTAAACAAAGTTCAAATATTGATTAAGTGTCATCCAAAACTCTTATTTCAACAAACTTATAATCAAAGTGGCCGGCTCGACAAGACGGATCCAATGGTAGCAAAGTTGATCTAATCTGAGTCAAACCAAGCTCAAATTAAGTTTATAAACAACTTTTGAATGCTTTCATGCATATTTTAAAGGTCAAATGGAATTTGGCGAGCTTATAGTTGAATCAAGCATCTCGACAAGATGAACTCAATGATTCTAAGATTGCTCAATTGTTACATCATTAAGGCCCTCAAATGTCCATCAAACGCCTTCTGATCATGAGAATATCTCCAAGACGTTCGATCAGAGTGATTAATCTTTCTTCATTAATTGTAATTGGGACTCTCTAAATAGAACCCAACACCACTCATGAGTGGGGAAGAGGAGCTTGAAGCCTTAAGAAGAGCTTGAAGCCTAGGAGGAGAGCTTAAATCCTTAAAAGAAAGCTAGGAGCCTTGGATGACAAAGATTGATGCTTGGAGAAAGAGTTGAAATCCAGCATCACCTTCATGCTGACCGCAACCGACCACTAGCCACTGATCACCGCCAACCATAAGTCATCAACCACCACCAAACAGAAACTGCAGCCAACCACCAGCCCTTAATCACTACTGATCTCCAGTCGTCGACCGTCGTCGACCACCAGTCGCCTAACATCACTGGCCATCAGTCATCTGTCATCGTTAGTCTTAATCGGTCGCCACTCACTTCTTATGACAAGTTCATCAGTGCACTGACTTTGTAGCTTGAAAGGTTGTATAGTCATTTTCCTCCTGTGGAACAAGGGATTATATTTGGAATCTTCAGTTTATAGTATATCTCTTTAACTGAGTCATGTCTCGTGGTTTTTTCTTTACAATTTTTCCATGTAAGAATTTTTGGTGTCTCTACTGATTGTTTTCTTTCATCTGAATGTGTGTTGTTTTTCCTTTACAATTTTTTCATGTAAGATAAATAATCATTGCTCTACCGCCGCGAATCTTCAAGCACACATCATTACTAAAAAAAAAAGTTTTCAATTTAATAACCTTAATTATATCTTGTTTAATTAAGATTTTTATTTAACACAAATATTTAAGAACTTCTAACGAAAATAAGGTATCAACAAAGTTGATAATCTTAACTAATAGAGTTGAAGGACAAACATTATAAACTTAAAAGATGATTTTTTACACATGAAATTATTCATTTATTCAATTTAAAAAAGTTTAAATAAAAAAAATATTTTTTTTTAATTTTACCAAATATGAAATATAGAACACAAAAACACAATGATAAAATCAATTTTAGCAATTTGAGAACATGTTTCAACACATAGAAGTTATTTAATAAGAAAAACAATATTTATAATTTCATGAAAATACAAAATTAATTTACTACTTAAAAATAATTTTATCAAAAGATTAATCTTATAAAATAAATTTGATAAAGTGCAAAATAGATTTCAGTCATTTGATTGAATGCCTTTAGTTTGTATAAAATTAATTCGTCACCAAATTAATTTTCAATATCAACAATTCTTACTTTCATTTTGTCCAATAAACTTTGATTTTCAATAATACCGAATTTAAAAGTGTTATGTTATTGCACTTTAAAAGAAAAATTAAAAGGGTTGGATCACAGCAATATGAGATATTTTTAATCAAAATAATTCAGGATTTCAAATTACAACCGCGTGAACTATTAACTCAAAATAATCTGCGATTTACAATTAGAAGGTCATGAAATATTCAATCACATTTGATGTGTGCCTGAAGATTCATTGCAGTGGAATGATAATTTAGCATCTTAGTGTTTGAAGAAAATCAAACAGACACTAAGGTAATTAAAATGATTGGCAGAAACACTATAAGTTTATACTTTGAAAGTCATGGAAAGGAGGAAAGACAACAGTGCCTAAGCTAGTTGAAATAATCCACCATGTAATGGTGATTACACAAACTAACTCATCTCCTGAGTTAGAGAAAATGGAATTACTAAGTTGATGTATAATATTATTTCATCAATAATTGTCGTAAAGGTTCGTGAAGGTCATAGTTGATTGCTATAGAGGCATTAGTACAATGTGAATGTTATAGTTGGTGGTTGTACTGCCACTTATCGTAGAGGCCATAGTTAAAAGTCATGTGAGAAGTTGGACATATGGGTCGTAGCCCATAGATGGTTGCGTCTGGAGCATTGATTGGTCATAGAAGCCATAATAATGGATTTATAGGAGTTGTGAGCCACGTAGGTTGTACTTGGTAATATAGGTCATAGTGGTAAGCCGATATAACATTAGTAAACCACAGAGGCTAGATTTGGGAGTTGTATGAGATATTGACCAAGTAGGTTGTATTGGTGAGTGGCAATAATATCTGTAAGCCATAGAGGCTAAAATTTGGAGTTGAATGATTTGTGGATCATATAGGTCGTACTTGATCGTTGAGGCCATAGTATTAAGTTGTGATAATATCCACAAGCTGTAAAGACCAAAGTTTGGAGATGCATGAGTTGTGATAATGTCAGTAGGCCATAATGGCCAGAGTTGAAAGATGCATGAGATATGAGAATGTCTTATGCAAAAAAAGAATGGAGTGGGGAGCTCCACAAGATTTGATGATATTTATAGGCCACATATGCTGGAATTGGGAGATGTATGAGTTGTGGATCATGTAGGTCATAGTGATGAGCTGCATTTTGAGAGCTTCAAGAGTCTAAAAAAGTCAATGTATCCTAAGAATGGTGATTTTTAGTAATTATTATGAGGTGCATTGTGGCACTGTCTTTCGAAGGCTTCATTGCATCGTTTGCAGGGCACATTATTGCATCGTATTTGGTTGGCAAGGTTGCACTATCATTAGGGTATACTGCTACATCATCTTTAAGGTTGGGTGAGTCATAACACATTTTTTGAGGTGTGTTATTACACCGTCTTCAAATTGTTAACATTACTTTTTGATGTCGCATGTATGGGATATCAACTTGAATGATACGATACAGCATTTTGCTCACTTACAAATTCTCACAGTCCATGACATCTATTAGAACCTCCTAACATGTGTTTTGAGCACATACCTAAGGTTGGTATTGATTCAGCCTTACCTAGAAGAGCTTACCATTATGTGATGATAATTCTAACACGGGATACATTTAATGTTTATTTTAGTGTTTCAACACAATGCTCCATCTATTCAGAGCCTCCCATAGTTAACGACAGTCATAGAAACCTACCACGCTTATTTCAGTAAAATCAGGGTTTAGACTGACACGCCCGTGTGGCTGTATAGGATGCCCGTTGGCACTAAATCCCTGATTAAAAACATCTAAAATGTTCATTTTTAAGTTTTTGGGTCATATTTTAGTGATATGTGATTTCTCATAGCTTCTCAACAGTAAAAATCCTTTAATGGATGTAAGGGCATAAAACTGTGGTTTGGACCATCCTGACCATACTCGGCCTTGACTGAGAATTTCCATCCAATATGAGGCACCCCATATATTCATTCAAATGTTTGAAGACCACATTTTATTGATAAAATAATTTCTATGGACCAAGGTTCGATAAAAATCACCAGCACAAAATCCGGCCCAAATAAGGCAAGAACTGGGTTATGAGACTTAGTTTGGCACATATACATCAAATTTGAGTACATAGGTGCCAAGTTTGGTGCATATGCAACTATTATTAGCACCTAGGTGCCCAGGGTGCTGCTTGATGCATCTTTATATAGAATTGGACACATATGCGTCTGGTTTGGGCTCATATGTGTTCAAAATTGGTTTTGCCGGTTGTTGGCACCTGAGAGTGCGGCGCATATGCTCCCACCTGTGGCCCTTGGGAGCCCACCAACATCTTGACCACGACAGACAGAGGAGGGGGTGCATATCCACTGGAGCTTAGATGCTTGAATAAAATGCACGTGAAAGAAAGCTGGTGCATATGCCCCAGTCTTGGGCGCATATGCGTCTAATCCATTTTCTGCAGAACGATCTCCATTGTAAGCCAGAAATGGAGGAACCCAAAGTGCCATGCCTAGAGGACAATGATTACTTTAAATCTAGGTCTTTTACTAATTACGGAAGCAAAACTATTGTGGAAGAGGTTGTTAGCATTTTTGGATGAAAATCCATTGGAGAAGTGATTGTGCTACTATTGTTCGTTGGACACTAGAGAAGGGATGGCTGGATAGGGAGAACTGCTGACATGACCTCGGAGAGGTTTTTGAGCATTTTGGGAGATCTGTGAGAGAATTTTGGAGAGTTCTTGAGAGAAGAGGAGAAAAGCTTCAGAATTTATCCAGCTTCTTCTTCATCTTCTTACCGTGTCTTACCGTTTCCTTCACTGGTCTTCTCATTTTTTGGAGAAAAAGAGAAGTGTGGGAGATTGACTTGAAGCTTCATTGGTCTTCCTCATTGAGAAGAATAGTTTCATCCATCTCAGGAGAAGAAATGGAGTTATCTTCATCGGTGTGAAGTCAGAGCTCGTCTCATTCCCAGAGACCACTTCTTCAATCTTTGCGTGGGTGAGAAAATTCTTGAAGTCTTAAAATTTCATTCATAGCAAACCTTTTAGATCTGATGTTTGAGAATTAAGATTAGGATTATGCGTTAGATGAAGCCACTAGATTAGGGAACTGTTTTCATTTATTTCCCCTACAAATCCTTGAGATTCATTTCTACATCCTTAACACCATTGACCTAACAGCCGGAAACCCAGTAGTTTTGGTGATTTATCCGGCAGCTTCACCCCTTGATGAATGTATCGAGGAAACCTCAATTTATAAAATGAGAAATTCATTTAATCCTATTCTCTAGATTGTGAAGGCTATGTCCTAAAGAAAAAACCTTCTTCTCCTTGATGGTTTTCATTTTCTGGGGAAGTTCCTTCGCATTTTGCAAAATAATTAGAAGTATGACCTTTGTTACGTTGGGTAATTGTCGATCGTCAACATGGGAAAACGTCATTGGTTTAAGATATATTTTATATATATATATATATATATATATATATATATATATATATATATATATATATATATATATATATATATATATAATTTTGAAAATTAGAATTTTAAAATTTTAAAATGCGAGACCTAATCGACCTCATATAGACAATATTTTAAATAAATGAGCACAACATTACAAGTCATGCATCTATCACAGGGAATAGACATATTACTTGATGGTGATGCTCGATTAAATAAAATAAAAAATTTATGACATATGTTCTAGTCTACGAGACCTTTTATGTTGGCTGATAAGTTTCTCTATCTAATATAAAATGGTAGACAATGTTTGTATTACTTGGGTTCCAAAGTTTCCTATAAGAGCAAGTCCTTATAGTTAATTACATCTTAGATAATAAAAATCGAATAAGAAAACTTTTGATTTAGATCAATGGTACTTTTCTTCAAGATTTTGAAAGTTTAGGGTTTTCAAGGTCAGACATGGAAAATTCAAGTAGGAATATCGAATAGGAACAACTATTTTTGGAATTCAAAGTTAGAAAATTAAGGGATGTTACTAATCTCGAGGAGGACCTCAGTGACTTCCCAAGCTATCCACTGGTTTGACTTCAATATTGAAGAAATATTAAATCTATGAGTTTTGGTTTCCTATTCATTTCAAGAATAATTGTAATTCGTCATGTTAAGGATGCTTAGAAGAACTATATGAAACAAAACTTCATTAGTAAAAATGTAAATACTTTAATATAAGTTTAGAAATATATTTTAGCCTCTTTCCTTAATTTGTTTCAACTGAAGCCAAGGTTTGTTTATGCATCTCATCAAGCTTCTCCTCACATATATTTTTTTTACTTTTTTTTTCTCTTTTATTTTCCTTCTTTTTTTTCTTTTAGGATCATTTGCAATCCTTTTTTTTATTTTCGTTTTCATGTGAGGATTACTATATCTGAATAACCTTTAATGATTTTGAACTTCAATATCCTTTTCTTAAAGTAAAAAACTTATTACATGTCTTACTTATAAATGCATAATAGCTTTAAAAAAGATTTTTCATAAAGTCTCAATCCTTTTATTTTATATAACTCTAAGGCTCTCTTAATATTTCAAAAATATAATTTCATTTACTTTAAATAATACACACATAACCTTATACTCTTATACTAAATATCTTAACTTTTAGAACTAACCTTCATTATTAAAGATTTTTACTCTGAGTCTACAATCATATTTATAAATTCAAAAATATAGTTATCTTCAATTTGACCTCTGATACCAAAAGATATGTTAAAAATAATTTTAAAAATATAGTTTATTGAGGACAAATAAAATTTAGTTTCTTTTAAGAAATTTTTTCTTTCCCCCAAAACTTAAATTTTTAGTAAGTAAAGCATTTAATACAAAAATGAAGGTAGAAAGAAAACATTAAATGCATTTAAATAAAACTAACCTGTAGAGTGCTTTGAACTTAAAACTCTGGAGGTACCTATTAAAAAGAATAGGTATAAATTATTATGTAAAACATGATATATGAAAAAAGATTTGTTAATTAAAGGAGAGTTCTAAACATAAGCAAAAATAAACAATACTGAAATAAAAACAAGCAATCTACATCTAAACATAAAAGTTTAACACCGGTTTACAATACAATTCATTTAAAAATAAAGTGCACTAACTAACAACGACATGAAAACAAAATCAAACTACAGAAAACAAACATGATAGTAAACTACTCATCATCATCATCCTCATCATCATCTTCATCCTCTTCTTCAAAATCTACTTCATGCTCATAAGGTGTAAAGCGAGGGCAAGTAGGGAATTCTACGTTATGATCACCCCTCAAACATTTTGTCATAGCCTCATTATAAGAAATCTCATAATCCTTTTTCCATTGCATATGCTCATCATTATGATAATTTCGAGCCTCCATAGTTCTCATCTGATTTCTAAGAGTCAAAAGATCACCCTGCTGAATAAGTAATTGCTCCATAACATTATCTAGATAAGTAGTACGGGATGTAGAAGATACAGAAGCCAAAATTGAAGGTATATCACTGTAACTCCTATGTATAAACACTGGGCTTACTAATAGGTCTAATGGTTGTAATTATTTTTCAGATTTATCATAATCCACTCCTGATTGGTCACATAAAGTAAAAAATAAGGCTGGGTATCTTAAACCTTCAGTAGTACCACCTCTAGAATAATTATGAGCATTCTGATAAATGAGAGCACTGATGTTTATTCTCTTCATTTGTTGAATACAGAAATTCATAGTAGCTCTCTCCTTAGTGACTTCACTTAGATGAGTTCTTCGAAGGAGTTGACAAGAAATAAAATAATGCTAAGTTTTCGATTAAGTGTTTAGCATAGAAGTAGAGAAGTTTACCTTATGATCATTCTTCACTTTCCAAACTCCTCTTCCGTCGGTCAACTAAGCAATAACTTCATCCAGTGTTGAATCAGATGTATCGAATGTAGTATATTAAAAATGAAATTCATCCCTCAACCCATATAGTGCATTAATTCTTTCAGGGGTGAATTCAACAGTCTTAGCTCATACAAATACTTGATCATCCGAAGCTTCTAGGAGGTTTGCATAAA
The DNA here is from genome assembly GCA_003013225.1 of Phalaenopsis aphrodite. NCBI lineage: Eukaryota > Viridiplantae > Streptophyta > Magnoliopsida > Asparagales > Orchidaceae > Phalaenopsis > Phalaenopsis aphrodite. The sequence continues at coordinate 1,737,114 of NEWO01000097.1, forward strand.
ATTCCCAAACAATTGAGACAACTGTCACAACTATGAAATAACAAAAAGTTTCCCAATTTCTTGCTACAATCAATCCTTCAATAGATCCTCTAAGACTGTAAAATGCTAGTTCCTGAATCAGTTTCCTTGTCGTGAGTTGGGTATTATAATGATGTTGGGCTTTGATGTTCATAAATTTTCTCATGTCACATACCTCCTTTCCCTTTGTCTTCCTCATTTTAGGAACCATATGAGTTCAAAAAATTCAAAATATTTCCACATAAATTCACTATAAAAATAAAGTAAACTCGTAAAATTAAAATCTTTGCTAAGAAACTTCACACCATGGATCCTTCATTGGATTTCTCCAAAATTTTCAATTTTCAGTTTTCATGTAATGTAAGAGAAATCCATGGTAAAAATAAAAAATTTCTATGTTAAAGTTAAGTTCTTACTAAGAGAAGATGAAATCTAAGAATTTTATTTCCCTATTTATTTGCACTCAATCATATAAACTACATTCTCATTCATACATACTAATGTGATTCTTTCCAATTGTTAACTGAGATAATATCATCCTGGTTCTTACATGTTCTCACAAACATATTTTAACATCTAGATGGACTAGATCAAGAAGTAAATGAAGTGTATGAAATTAAATCATCACAATTTCTTCCAACATTAAAGATTAATACTCTTCATAACTTCCATCCAACACTTTAATTACTTATCATTTTAAGGATAAAGATAAAGAAAACTACTCTGAATCCATGTAGAAAACCGAACCACTTTAGTTTAAAAGTAGAAATCATTGTCAAACTAACAAGAAGTCTCTATTAAAACCAAAAGTAGCTTAAAACAAAGATAAAACTTATCTCAAATCCTCCACCAAACTCTTAAAGTTCCTTTGAATCTCTGATCTCTTACAACACTCTTAACTCTAAAAATAAAATTAAAAACAAAAGAAAAAGGAAATTTGTGGTGCCTAAAATTTTCTCTAGAAGCTTCTCCACAAAATTCTTCAAGAACTTTTCAAGACTTCTAAAAGTCTCAACTTCCTTCTTCTGTAATTTTCCAAGAGGTGCCTTGGTATTTCTTCAAAATGTATCTTGATTCGATGTATTTACTAAAGGATGCCTCCTTTCACAAGTCCTTTAATTATATTTTTGTCCTTGGTGGTTATAACCACCCATTTTAGCCATTAATTACCTTAAAGGTCTCTTTAAAATTCATCAAAATGAATTAACCCGTCAAGTAACTATCACTGAAGCTTAAGCATGGGGTCTTTGGCGCTTAGGCGCGACCTTCTCTGTTTCAACGACGCGTAAGCACCGGTTTTGGTGCTTAGGTGTCAAATACTTTTACACCATTTTTACATTTTTGCTCAATATTTGATCCTTTTTCACTCATTTTAGCATTTTTCACCATATTACTTGTACCTAAAAGAAAAACATACAAATACCTTCCATTAAAGCACAATATCTAAAAAATAGGTATAAAAATGTGTCTAAAAATACTATATATTTTAGGGGGTAATTTTTACTTTTAACCGTTTGCAAACCAATTTTTGTGAACCAGCACTTAAGATGGATTTGAATGTGATTAGCACCATTACTTGGTTAACTTTCGACATTGTTGACCTCACTTTTAGTTGAGGTTTAGTTTTTTCGTCTTTAGTAGCCTAAGGTCTAGCCATAGGACTTTCCTATTGACTATTCTTAGAAAACTAGAAAAAGAACCCTCATCATTAGAAATTCTATCCTCTTCTCTACTCAACTTGAAGTTTCACATATTGATCCTAACCTCTAGCACTTAGTAGGTGGGGTCACTATAAGAAAAACTCAAGATGAGTCACCCTTAGGATTGCTGGACCTTAGGGTCGACCCTGGGTGTTAGTCTGGAGCTGGGGCACTCACTACACTCATCTACACTCACAATCACTCACAACCCTAAACTCAAATTTCTAGCCTAGATCCCTTGATCTTTTTGGGATACTCATGTAGATGGTCCCCTAAACCTACTAGCCCTAAGGTTACGGTTTGGCTAAGTCTACTATGTAGAAGACCCAAAATGGGGTTTCCATTGGTCCATGGCTTGTTTGTGATGGTTGGTACCCCAACTCTACCAAAATACCCATCTTGCCCTTTTACCCCTAAAACACCGCCAAGTTGCCAAAATACCCTTCTTGGGCCCAAAATCCTAAAAATTCCAAAAAATTCCCAAAAATCTCAATAAATCCCAAATATTTCCAATTTCATTTTTCTCAACTACCAAATGACCTAATTTGGCCAATTTGACCATCTTTAACCAAAACCCCCAAATTTGCCTTTGAGGGCCCAAATTCCCCAAATTCAACCCAAATGTCCATCAATTTGACCTCAATTACCCCAATTCCAATCCTAAACTCAAATTAACTTTTTATATGGCTAAGATAAACCAAATATAAGCTTAATTGGCCCATGATTTGAGCTTAATTTTGATTTAGGTCAAAACCCCAATTTTGACCACATGACTTAATCTCACCAAATTGAACCCATAGCCTAGTAAATTGCCCCAAATTAATGTTGAAAAATCTACATAACATTCTTATACATCAAAATCAACCATCAATTGTCCTTTTTGAATTCTCAAATCCATTTGATTTTGGCCTAAATCCAAAATTCCCAAATTTAGCCCCAAATTGGCTAAGTCCCCAAATTTCACCCAATTGATTGCCTTAACCCCAAAATTGGCATCTAATTCATGTTTAAAACTCTTCCTAGGGTCCCTATTAAACATTTACAGCAATCAATTTGGACTTAGCCCAAGGCTAACCAAAGCTAGACCCAAGCCTAGCCCAACATGCCCAAATTGGCCAAATCTCAAAAATCCCTCAAATTGACCTACCAATTGAACTCAAAATCACTTCAACCCTTCACCAAAAATATTCACAACAATCATATACACAATTTTGATCAATCAAGTGGGCCAATTTACATGGTTAACCTAGCCCAAACCCAAGACTTGGTCATTTGCACCCATTTGGACCCATACACTAAATGTGACCTAACCACCCCAAAGTCACCAAATTAACTCCATCACAGCCATTAGTTGGACTTAGTGACCCATCCAAACACCATGAAACCACCTAAATCAAGTCATGGACCAAAGGTCCCCCAAATCAAGGGATATTATTTCCAAAAAAGTATGTGCTTAAGATATCCTTACCAAAATTAGGTATTATTGCACTAAATTGTTGTGACATATTCCCTTGGGTTCCCTGAGCTCCTAGCCACCTCCCCCTGGTCGGCTGGCTAGCCTAGTGGCCAGAAAAGCTCAAAACCGAGAGCCACCCCCTGGAGCTTCACCCAAATAAAACCTAGAGGCCAGCTGATCCAAATCAAACTATGGAGCTCCTCTGCCCTCCACTTAAGCACCACATTACACCTCCTAATTGGCCATGACAGCCACCATAACCCCATTTTTATAAAAGGCCACCTCAATGTCCGTTAAACTAAGGGCTAAAATTTCCTATAGAGAGGCCTCTCCAAACTTCAGACAGAGCTTCCCTAAGACCCCCTCAGTGCATTCCAACCATTTTCCCCCACCAATTCCCATTGTCGAAGCTCAATTTTGAGCTTGAAACCTTGTCAGAAACCAGGACAGAATCTAATACATCTTCACAGTTCACCAAACCTAAATTAACTCTACCCACACCTTCACAACAGTGAAAGAAGCCAAAGCCCCATAAAATCCCCCTTCCACAGAGCCTCTACCATAGCTCTAGACCAACACCCAAATTTGAGCTTGATCGAATCCATACCTAGGTCTTACACCAAGACCAGGAACTCAATCCCTAGCCTCTTTGGATCATAACAAGAGTACCAAGACCCTCTGATCGAAGCTTCACTTCTCAGAGCAAAGGTATAAAACTTCTCCTCCTCCCGAGCTTATTTTGATTCTTCATTTACTTGGGCTTGATTTCATGACACATTAACTGTATTGATGTGTTCGTCTCACTAGAACGAACATTTTAAAAAAAATCACTTAATTTGGTTGAGAAATGAGAGAGATCATAAGCCTTGAAGGTAGACGACTCTCAGCCTAAGCCATTGAGGACGATGACCACTCGTCGTCTGATCGTGTGTGTATGAAATGGATGGTCAAGATGAAGCCGGACAACGCTTCTTTACATAAACAGCGGGACGTGTGGCTGTTGGCGTGGACGGCGGCGTCAAATAGGAGCGTGCGGCGTGGAGTTTCGGAGCTGCCTAGGATCTACATGACGCCGCGTGGATAAGTAGAAAAATAGTGCTTTTTCTATTTATTTAAAATCCCTAAACTTCAAAAATCCATAACTTAGTATAGAAAAATTACAAAAATAAAATGAAAATACTCTCTTGCTTAGTGAACAAAGAAGAATAATGTGGAATAAATTTCATGTCCATTTAATGCATAAAATATTTTTAATTAATTAAACATTGTTTGGGATCATTTGATTCTCCATGCATAGTGATACATCACCCTGGCTTGAAATTTTGGCATGTTGTAGCCTCTGTCAAGGGAAACATCATCTGATTTTTCCAAAGTCAGAGGAGGTTTCCATACAGAGATCCACATTTTTCAAGTTCTTGCACAT
>NEWO01000097.1:1750639-1763854 GCA_003013225.1 Phalaenopsis aphrodite
CTATAGTAGGTTTTTGAATACTACAATGAAGTTCATCTACCGTGGGGTTGGCAAAATCTCTTAATGGCCTAAATTCTTGATGAATTTCAGCATTTTGATTATTTTGATCTGTCATTTATGTAATTTTCTTAGACTTATCAAGATTTTTTTTTTTTTTCTAATTTTATTAACAGTTCTTTCTAATTCAGAAGTGTAGGGCACTAGTCCTTCATAACTTGAATTATGCATACACTAACAATAAAATAAAATAAAATAAAACACATAAAAATACTTTATAAAAAAAATACTACAATAAGATTTTCCTACAATAACTCTTAAAGTTTAAATAAGACTTTCTAAAATAGAATTTTTTTTAATCAATCCACGAGAACAACGTCAAAAACTTGATCTCGTCTCTTTATATGCAACACTATAACAATGTATTTGATTATATTTTTCACTTATCTTTCCTTACTTTGCAACACTACCAAAAACTTAATCCTGGAGAAAATAAGAATTTAACTTTTTAACTTAATATATATTGGGATACTAAACAAGCATACGTATTGTTATTAAGTAATATAAGACTTTTTTATGAAGCCTTGAAAATCGGACCCACAGAGATTGTTCATAGTATGTGATAATAAAGTAACAAACTCTCTACTTTAAAAAGACAAATACTTAAACTATAATTTTTATCACAAGAATCAAATTTAAACTCTTTTTAGTATTTTAAATTTTGAAAATGAAATAAAAACTTATTAAAGATAACTTGAGTTTATGTAAGAGAAAAGCACTGAATACGAAATATATTTCTCCTTATCATTAATCCGTAATAAGTATAAGAATTCTATTGTGGAAGTATTCAAATTGTGTTGTGCCAAGTAGGAGAAATATTGTTGTTTGTCCTTACTAGAGATGCTATAAATAATATTAGCTAATTTAAAGTTTGAATAGTTATGAAGACTGGTTAGATAGGGAAGATACTAGCTCTCACTCTAGAGTTCCCTCGGTTCTCTCCACATGGGGGCTAACATCTCGTATCAAAACCTAAAACAATAAACAAAGTTTGGGGCATTAGTTTGTCACTCTAAAGTCCTTAACTATACACCCTTCAAATATTATTTCCCTGTTTATTTGCACTCAATCATATGAACTACATTCTCTTTCATACAATCTCATGTGATTATTTCCAATTGTTGACAACGACAATACCATCATGGTTCTTACATGTTCTCACAACAAATTTTAACATCTAGATGGGTCAGATCAAGAAGTAAATGAAGTGCATGGAATTAAATTATCACAACTTCTTCCAACATAAAAAATTAATACTCTCCATAACTTCCATTCAACACTTTAAATACTTATCATTTTAAGAAGGAATATAAAGAAAAATACTCAAAATCTATGGAAAAAATAAAACCACACTTTAGTTTAAAAGTAGAAATCATTGTCAAACCAATAAGAAGTCTCGATTAAAACTAAAAGTAATTTAAAACAAATATAAAAACTTATCTCAAATCCTCCACCAAACTCTTAAAGTTCGTTTGAATCTCTTCTCCCTTACAACATTTATAGCTTTAAAAATAAAACTAAAAACAAAATGAAAAATAAATTTGTGCCTGAAATTTTCTCCAAAAGCTTCTCCACGTACTTCCTCAATAACTTTTCAGAACTCTTCTAAAAGTCTCAACTTCCTACTTTTATAATTTTTCAAGAGGTACCTTGGTATCTCTTCAAAATGTGTCCTGATTTAATGTATTTACCAAGGGATGTCTTCTTTCGCAAGTTCTTTAATTATATTTTCATCCTTGGTGCTTATAACCATCCATTTTAGCCAATAGGTGCCTCAAATTTCTCTTCAAATTTTTTCAAAATGAATTAACCCGTCAAGTAACTGTCTCTGACGCTTAAGCGCAGGGCCTCTGGCGCTTAAGTGCGGCCTTCGCTGTCGAAGTACTTTTCCACCATTTTTGCATTTTTGCTCCATATTTGATCATTTTTCACTCCTTTTAGCATTTTTTACCTTTTTACTTGTACCTGAAAGAAAAAAAGACAAATACCTTCCATTAAAGCGTAATATCTCAAAAATAAGTATACAAATGTGTCTAAAAATACTATATATTTTAGGTCTATCAGTGATGAATTTTTAGATTATTGATTCACAAGAACATTTATGTCATACACTTCTCCATTTTCTAAGTAATCACAATTTAATACTGGGTCCATGGGCTTCCAAGCAAGAAGCACCTTTTCCCAATTTTCATATGGAACTTGCGATTGTCTACAAAGAAAAAATATTATGGATTGATGTCCAAGACCATGATTAGATCTCTTCAAAATCAAACTAAGATTATATATGACTATTATATCATCCACGTCAATAAGTTTTCCAATGTAAATACAGTAGTTCAATATAGCACTTTCCTTCATCTCTTTACTAATTTATGTAGTAGGGAGCAATTTTGTCGAAATAAAGATATTCCAAGGCTTCAACGCAAAATTTAACAATGAAGAAGGAAAACTTACATTATTTTCATCTTTTATCTCTCATGTTCCATCTTCATCCATCAAGAATTTAAAAACTTCATTCATATTGTCTCTTGTAGGGGCAAAGTTGGCATAATGACAAATTGGAACATTCTCGATCAAGAAAAAATCATTAATTCTTGAAGGAGTAAAAGGTACCCACCTACCTTAAACATAGACAACTCATTTATTTATCCCATGAAGATTTGCATAAAACTCTTTCACAGTAGGAATTACTACGGTCGCAGCGGTGTAGCATAGTACTTCTCATCGCCTTTGCACAATGATATCTTCCACAATAATACTTGGAGTATTGAATCCTAGATTCATGAAACCTCTTCCATTGATTAACCTTTTCTTCATAAAAACCTTGTCTTGAAACCTCTGTGCATCGAAACTAGTGAACTTGCTCCGGTTAAAAATCTCATATTTGGAAGTTTCCTTGCAGTTGGAGGGAACAAGAATGGTGAATCCTCTCCCTCTCTCCTAATCTAATTTAACTTCAAATGTCAGGTTTTAAGAGTTATATAGAGAAAACAACAAAAACCATCAATAGAAGGTTCTATGACAGTTTTTCCAACTGTAGCGTCTAGGCGGCAGATTCTGGCGCTTAGGAACCTGACTTTCTGGAAAGTGGCTCTTAGGCTCCAGATTTAGGCCCCTAGGCACCAGTGCTCCGTGAAACAGGCTCTTAGGAGCTAGGACATCTCATTATTTTTATGAATTTTTTAGCATGTAAGTCTCCAAAGCACATAAAATTTAATCTTAAGAGCTTATATTATGTAAATAAAAAATTGTAAACAATTACCCAAATAACTATGAGTTGCCTCCCACAAATCACATGGTTTAACATCGTCAGCCCGATGGTCTTTGTTTTAACTATGGGTGACCCAACTTTAAAACCTCTTAAAAAATTGGTCAATGTTCACAAAATAAGATTTTAACATATGTCCATTAATTTTAAATATTTTTCATGTTTTTAGATCCATAACTCCATATTGGTAGACTTTTTTCACAGTAAATGACCCTAACCACCTGAACTTAAGTTTTTTGGGAAATAATTTCAATCTTGTTTAATACAACAAAACTTCTTGTCCAGGTTTAAATTTCTTTCTTATTATCTTTTGATCTTGCCATTTTTTCATTTTTTTCCTTATAAATTTTAGCAATTTCATTAAATTCATTATTGATTTCTTTGAGCTCATTCAGTTATAATAACCTTTTCTCATCAGTATCTTTTAAATTAAAATTAAATTCTTTAATAGCTTAATCAGCTTTAAACTCTAATTCTACTAGTTAGTGACAAGTATTTCCAAAAGTAAGTCTATATGAAGACATTCCTATAGGAGTTTTATAATTTTTTCTATAAGCCCATAATGCAGTATCTAATCTAGTAGACCAATCCATTTTGTTAAAATTTATAGTCATTTCCAAGATTCTTTTAAATTCATTGTTAGGTAATTCTGCTAGACCGCTAGTCTAAGGATGATAAGCAGTGGAGATCTGATCCCTATATTTATATGTAAGGATTTATGAAGTTGACACCACTATAACGCTAAAAACTTGATCCTTATATGAAAAGTAAGTTGTGTAAGATATATATAATTATAGGCAATTAATAATGGGATTCCACATAAGTATACCTATTATCATCAAGTAATAATAGACTTTCTATTTAAGCACCAAATATCGATCCACGGGGAAGGTGTAAGTTAGCAATGATAAATTTTAACAGAAAATTTATAGAAAATCAAACAAAATCACTGTCACTAATTTCAAATGTTGAGATATTAAAGAAACTAAATTACTTAACTATTAGCAAAATGGAAATGCAAATTTTGAATAATAATTACTAATCTACTAACTATGTTTATGTAATGAAGATTTTTTATGTGAAAAAGCATCCTTCTCACTACAATGAAATTTTAATGAAATGAGATGAGATAAATGTTCATAATATGTATTGTTTCAAATAGAAGCAATTTTAATTTTCTACCCTGATACAGTGCATAGAAAATCATTGGTTAATCTTAGGTTTAGTCCCTAAATCGGTGGCTGGGCTAGGAGGACATTGGCTCCCACTCCAAAGCTCCCACTTCCCTTCACCTGAAGGCTAAGTCTCACTTTATTTTTTACACACTAAGACAAAATTGGGGATTTTAGTCTGTCACCCTAAAGATTCTAAAATTCTACACCTAACAAAAAATATTTCTCTATTTATTTGTACTTAATTTCTTAAACGAATTTCTTCTTCATGAAATCAAATGTGACCCGCACTCTGTTGTAGAACTCATACTTCATTTCCTAGATCATATGTTTCACATCATATTTTAATAAATCAATTGGCCAGATTGAAAAGAAAATTAAGTTCGGAGTTTAAAAATCATCACAATTTATTTTATATTTTAATTATGGAACATTCATTTTATCTATTCATTTCACCATATCTCTAAGTAGGGGGAAAGATAAAGGAAACTACTTAGACTTCATGAGAAATATATGACAAAACAAAAATTTCATATATAAAATAAAGTTCATACTACACTAAATAAACAAACAAACTTATCTGGAACTCTTTCTCAAAACAAATCCTTTGTAGCCTTTCCTTAGAAATGCAAGAAGAAGAACTCTCTCACTTTTCTCCTTCTCCAACACTCTCACAGAAAGTTTCACACTAAATCTCACCACAAAAACTCTAAACCGTGAAAGCAAAATTACTAATTAACTCTAATATGGTGGAGGAATGAAGATTGATTATGAAAAGGTGGCATGGTGGAACGTTGTGGAGTGAAAAATGAATGTAGAGGGCCCATTTTTTGATGAAATTTGGCCTTAAATAAAGCCCAAGGTCGGCTCTCCAAGAGGTGCCTCCAAAAACTCTTCAAAAATTGTCCAAATACATCAAACCTTCTAGAAGAGGGGTTTGAATCGCCTTTGGCGCAGTCAGCGCTAGTCTGGCGTTGTCGGCGCTGAGTAAAAATTCTCCAGCTTTCGGTTGTTCTGCGTCGTCGGTGCTCCTTGGCGTTGTCGGCGTTGAGTATTTTGTTAAAAACGTCATTTTGACTCTAAATTTCATCATTTTTGCTTCATTTTTTATTTAAGCCTTAAAAATCAACAACCTGCAAGAAAACGTCAAAATACCTTCAATTAAAAGGCAATATCACCAAAAATAAGAGTAAAATATGGGTCTAAAAATGCATATATTTTTTATGTATCAAGATCCTATGCTCTATATCATATTTTCTAACCAATTTTTCAATTCTTTTACTCCTGAAACGACACCCCCATCTGTAATGATTAATCTAGGCATTCCATGTCTTGTAAAAATATTTTTCATTTAAAATTTTGAAGCACTCTGAGCGTTACATCGAGGTAAATCAACTACTTCAATTCATTTAGAAACATATTCTACTGCAATTAATATATATAAATTTATGAAAGACGGTACATATAGTCTCATAAAATTCAATCCCTAAACATCAAAAATTTCAACTTCCATCGTAAATTTTAGGGGCATTTCATTCCTTTTTAAAATATTTCCTACTTGCTCACATCGATCACATTTTTTTATATATGTATTAACATTCTTAAAAAGAATAGGCCAATAAAATCTAGATTGTAAAATTTTATATGTTGTTCTATCAATTCCAATATGTCTCTCAAATTAATAATCATGACATTTTTGAATAATTTTTTTAGTTTCTTCATATGGTACACAGCTTCAAATAACCTGATCTTTACATTACTTATATAAATATGGGTCATCCCAAAAGTAAAATTTTGCATCATGATTTTTTTTTGTTGCATTTTCAATTTATATGGTAAAAGATCACTAGCAATATAGTTCACTATGTTCGCATACCATGGTACATGTCATTCATTAATGATGTATAGATCTTCATCAGAAAAACTTTTCTTAATTTCACTTTCATAATTAAATGATTTTCCCTATTCTAACCTAGATAAATAATCTGTAATTTGATTATCAGATCCCTTCCTATCTACTACCACAAAATATTATTCTTGCATTTGAAGGATCCATAAAATTAATCTTGATTTCACGTCCTTCTTTTGCATCAAATATCTTATAGCAAAGTGATCAATATGCATAATACATTTAGCTCCTATGAGATATGATCTGAACTTATCAAAGCATAGATAATTGTCAATAACTCTTTTTTACTAGTGGTAAAATTATTTTGAGCTTCATTCAGAGTTCAATTTGTGTAATATCTAATTTTAAAAATTTTGTCATATATTTGCCTTAATAGTGCTCTAATTGCACAATCACTAGCATTCCACATTAGCTCAAATGGTTTCTACCAATCAGGTGAAACTATTATAGGAGTAATGATTAATTTTCTTTTAATAATTCAAAAGCATTAATGCATATTTGGTTGAAATCAAATTTTGCATCTTTTTCTAATAGGCTTAATAATTTTAAAAAAAAATTAATATTTCACCTGTAGAAACGAGCATGTCCAAAAAAACTTCCAACCCCTCTCACTATAGTGGAGGAGGTAGTTTAACTGTAACTTGAATTTTTTAGATCTACTTTCATACAATTTTCAAAAATTTTATGTCCAAGGACAATTCCTCCTACAACCATAAATTGGAATTTCTCTCAATTTAATATTGAATTTGTCTTTTCACATTATTCTAAATCTTTTTCTAAATGATTTAAACATGATTCAAATGAAGTTCCGAAAACTGAAAATTAATTCATCAAAACTTCTATTCTTTTTCAATTAAATCACAAAATATAAACACCATACATCTTTGAAATGTTGCATATGCATTACATAAAACAAAGGACATTCATCTAAAAGCTGAAGTACCATAAGGACTATTAAATGTTGTCTTTTTTTAATCCTCAAGAGCAAGAAGAATTCGATGATAACCAATATATCCATCTAAAAAGTAAAAATATTTGTGCCCAGCTAGTCTATCCAACATTTGGTTCAGAAAATGTAAAGGAAAGTGATCTTTCCTAATGGAGAAATTTAATTTTTTATAGTTAATAAAGATTTGCTAACCAGTGACTTGTCATGTTGGTATTAATTTTTCTTTCTCATTGATAGCAACATTCACACCCCCTTTCTTTGGAATGCAGTAAATTGGACTTACCCAAGAACTGTCTGGGATAGGATATATTATTCTGACATCTAAGCATTTTAAAATTTTTATCTTAACCACTTTTTTCAGTATAGGTTTTAATCTCTTTTGAGCATCAGCTTTCGTTTCATGATCTTCTTCTAATTAAATTTTATCCATACAAATCAAATGACTGATTCCTTTGATATTAGCTAATGTCCATCCAAAGGCTTTCTTATATTTTCTTACAATCACTAATAATTTTTGTTCTTGTAATTTTTTTAACTCTGAGGATACTATAACAGGTAATGTAGACAAATCTCCTAAAAAAGCATATTTTAAATGTAAAGGGAGTATTTTCATATCGACTTCAGCAGGTTTTTCAATTGAAGAAATAAGATTTTTATTATTTTCCATAGTTTCTGACAATTCAAATCTTTTCTAAACATAATTTAAATCTTCATTACATATTTCAAAAAACTTCTGTTGCATTTTATCCTCAACTTCATGTTTCAAATCTTCTTATTAAAATCTCTCTTCAAAACTTTTCATAAAATGATTATTACTCAAATAATCACAAATTTCCATCTTGAAACATTCATCATCTTTTCCTTTTGATGGGTATTTCATGAATTTTGATATATTAAATGTAACTTTTTGATCATTGACACTCATGGTTAACTCACTTTTTTTAACATCTATCATAGCTCTTTTAGTTGCAAGAAAATGTCACCCTAAAATGATTGAAATTTCTTTGTCTTCTTCAATATCTAACACAATGAAGTCTACAGAAAAGATAAATTTATCAACCTTTACCAATACATCTTCTACAACTCCTTTTTGATAGGTGATCGATCGATTAGCTAACTGAAGGGTTACTATAGTAGGGGAAATCTCTCCTAATGCTAAACTTCTGAAAATAGATAGAGACATAAGATTAATATTAGCTCCCAAATCACATAAAGCTTTTCCAAAAAATATTTTGCCTATAGCACAAGAAATAGTAAAATTACTAGGTTCTTTAAGTTTTTCAGGAAGCTTTTTCTGAATTATACCGCTACACTCCTCACTAAGTGCAACTGTCTCATTATCTGTAAACTTCCTTTTTCCATTAATTATATCCTTCATAAACTTTACATAACATGACATTCCTTCTAAGGCTTCAACGAATGGAATGTTTATGGTTAGTTTCTTAAAAATTTTCAAAAATCTTGAGAACTTTTTATTCATATTTTGTTGTGTCAATCTTTGAGGAAATGGAGGTGGTGGGTTTTCTACAGTAATTTTCATTGCTTTAATAGGATATTTTGAATCAAGATGAATGTCTTTCTCAATTTTTTTAATTTATACCCCTTCTTTTTCAACTTCAATCTCTTTTAAACTTTTGTTTCCAATTCTTAGTTGAATAACTTTAATTTTCTCTTTATTGTTGTCTTTAGGATTAATCTCAACATTACTCCGATGAGTTCCTTAAGGCCTATTGCTAAGGGCAGTAGCAATATGTTCCAATTCATTCTCAATGTTTTTAATTGGTGCTCCCTGACTTTGTAATTGATTAACCATTTGTAATACCTATTCTTCCATAAATTTTTTTCTCCTTAAATTGTGAATTGCTGTTAAAATTGAAAGGATAATTAGGCATATAGTTAGTATTTCCTTGAATTTTTACATTTCCTAAAGAGTTCGCTTGATTGTTCCCCCATTGTGGATTTTCACCATTGGAGTTATTATTATTTCAACTTAAATTAGGGTGATTTTTCCAATCAGGATTGTAATAATTAGAATAGGGATTATTTGTTTGATTATTTATTGCATTCAAAGTTTTATATGATGACTGAGAATCTATCATTTGTTAGAATGAATTTTCCTCAATCACTGGTGTTGTTTGAGATATATTTATTCTAAATTGATCCAACTTTTTTGATATTGCAGCAATTCGAGAAGCCAAAATAGAAGTTGCATCAGATTCATGAATACTGACTAATCTTTTTGGATTTACCATTTCAGAGGGCCATTGAAATTATTATTATTCATCTCTTCAATTGACGAATGTGCTTTATCAAATGGTTTTGACATTAATGATCCTCTAGCAGCAGCGTCAATAAAAGATCTAAGTGATCCCACTAATCCATTATAAAATATTTGAATTATTAACCAATCTGGTAAAGCATGGTGTGGACACTTCTTAAGGAGATCTTTAAATTGTTCCTAAGCTTCATATAATGATTCCCCTTCAAACTGACAAAAAAGATGTAATACCATTCCTAAGATCCGCAGTTTTTTTATGGTTGGAAACATTTAGCAAAAGTTTTCTGAGATAATTATCCAAAAGTTCTGATTGATCCAGGTGCTAAAGAGTTTAACCACATCTTAGTTTTCTCCCTTAATGAAGAAGGAAAAAGTCTAAGTTTGACGGCATCATTCGGCACTCCATCATATTTAAATATAACACATAATTCTAGAAAACTAGCAAGATATAAATTTGGATCTTCAGATGGTGTTCTCCTAAATTGACTATTTTGTACCATTTGAATAATAGCAGGTTTAAGCTCAAATGAATTAGCAGATACAACATGAGTTTTTATAGTCAAGTGAATTTCATCTACTATGGGGTTAGCATAGTCTCTTAGCAGTCTCTGTTGATATTCATTTTCAACACATTAATTATTTAAATTGTTCGTCATTTTGTTAAGTTCTTTTAGCTTTCAAAATTTTCATTTAGCTTGTTCCAATTCTAAATCGTAAGGTACTAGTCCTTATGATCCTATTCTTCGCTTACACAAATACAATTAACAATTATAAAAATAAGCACTCACACAAGAAGGTATATATATTTTTATAGTTTTCTTCTTTTTTTAATATATATTTTTTTAATTTTTAAAATAAGATTTATAGTTCAAACAAAGTCTTTTAAGTAATTTACCACATCATCCCCGACAACAGTGCCAAAAACTTGATGCACGATTTTTGTGTGTTATAAATGTTTTTCAACACAACACACAAGGCAGCTATACTCAATAGTATGAAGATCAATCACAATAAAATTTACTTTAATATAATAAGTTTACTCTTTAAAATATTTAAAGCTACCACTTCTAGTGAATTAAGGTATACTTTCAATTTCAAATCATCATTAGGTTGTAAACGCAAGTATACTTATCACTCAAGTAATAAAGGGCACTAATGAAGTCTTAAGTATCAATACCATAAAGAGGTGAAAATTTGCTATGGTAATCACGCAAAACACAATATTTAAACTATAGAAAACTTAAGTAAGAAAATAAGCTGAAATTTGTTTAATTTCACTAAAGTAACTATGTTTACTACATTAATATATAAACTTCAAAGCTAAATTTAGTAAAACCTACACTAGGTTTTACGAATAAGAGTTCAAATTTAAGAAAGTATCATTCCCCTTATAATGAGATTATAGTCATTGAATTATCAAATTGAAGATTGTATTGTGATAAATTAGAGCAATTATATTTTTTTATCCTTTTTACAAGTGACAAAGAATATTAGCTAATCATGTGTTCAGCCCTTAAATCCGCAGTTAAGCTGATAAGATACTGTCTCTAACTCCAAAGTTCTCATGTTCCCCTTGCCTGAGGGCTAACACCTTGCTTTAGTTTCCAAACGCCTGGACCAAATTAAAGATTTTAGTCTGCCACCCTAAAATCTCCAATTCTATGCCCACCAATGAATATTTCCCTATTTTTTTGACTTAACCACGTAAACTACATTCACATCCATGAAATCTAATGTGATTATTACTTTGTCATAGAAATCATAGACCTCTATGATTGTATTTTTCACAACAAATTTTAACAATTCAATTGACCAGATCAAAAAGTGAATGAAGTTCGATGTTTGAATCATCACAATTATAAAATTAAAATATTCCACAACAATCTAGGTTCTTCACATGACCATATCGCTTTGTAAGGGGAAGGACAAATAAATCTACTCAGAATTCATGAGGAAGATACAATGAAACATGGATTATATATATATATATATATATATATATATATATATATATATATATATATATATATATATATATATATATATATATATATATATATATATATATATATATATATATATATATATATATATATATATATATATATATATATATATATATATATATATTACAAAACAAGAAAGAAAAGTAAAACAACTTAACTTGATTTCTTCCCCAAGAAAAACCCTTGAATCTCTTTTTCTCTTTAGAATACCACTCAAATCTCTCTTGGAAATGTAAGGAAGAATAAATCTCTCACTTTCCCTCTCCTCTTACAGCTCTTAGAGACTCTCTCCAAACTCTCCCACACACTTACCACACGCTCACACACCTTTGATACTCACGCCCCCGCCCCCTCATTCAAACATAAAAGAGCTCTTTTATAATGTAGGGACGAATTTCTCAAGAGTCTCCATAGCCACCTCTTTAAAATCTGTCCAAATTCAATGCATTTGTGAAAAATAACTTTCTTTAGTGCATAGGCACCATCTTTTCTGGATTTTGGCACTTAGGCGTCTTTCTGGCACATAGGCGCTAGTTCAATTTTTTGAAAACACCACCTTTTGATTCCAAATTTTGTTCTTTTTTTCATCATATAAGCTCCAAATGCCTAAACTTAGTATACCTGCAATAAAACATGAAAATACCTTAAATATATATGTAAGCTTGAATTTTTTTGGTATCATTCTACTAAGCAAAGATGATACAGGCCCATGACAAGCTGGTCCGCCCAAGGACGTTCAAAGTTGGTGACCATGTACTTTTTCTCAGAAGAAAATATCTTGCTCACCACAAGATGGATGGAAAGTTTAAGCCAACTTGAGAGGAATTGTTTATGGTGGAGAAAGTTTACTATAGAGGGTCCTAACAGTTAATGGATTCTCAGGGAGAAAGACCCATGTTGTTGATCAATGGACGATATTTAAAGAAAGTATTACACAATGTGGCGTTTCAAAAGATGATACCTGTTCTGAGAATAGTTGTATGTCCAGTGTTTGTGATTGGGTCATAAACAAATTTGTAATAAATTTTGGTGAAACAAGATAAACTTTAATGAAATAAAATTTTCACATCTGAGTTCCATATTTCAATCTCAAATTTCATAAAGTTAATTAAATAAAACACTTGCATACGTATAATTTTAAATCCACTTGAGTAATGACCTATTATTGTTCTTTTTTGTTTTGAATTTCAGTGCATCAATGTTTTCCTGTCTTTTGTAGGAGAATGTTGGGACAAATGTTGATATTTGCTTTTAAAGATGGCTTGAATCTTACACTAGAAGAGGAGAAAGTGAAAAAGGGTAGCATCATAAACTTTGACATGAAATTTGGTAGGTTGATGTAGACTATGAGGGCCCCCTGATGAGTAAATTAAGTCATAGAGAAATAGATTGATTACAATTAATAATCAGAACTAGAACAAAAGAGGAATCGACATCAAAGAGGAAGAAGTCAGAGAAAGTTCCAGATACACAAAATCTAGTGCAGACGTTCAATCACCTGCAGTCCATGATTACAAAGTTGGAAGGAGATTTAGTCATTGTTGTTTTGAAAAGAGCCCTAGATGCACCACTAAAA
>NEWO01000098.1:32302-65242 GCA_003013225.1 Phalaenopsis aphrodite
GCTCAAATGATGGGCAAATTGGGCCTATATTTGCTCTATATTGGTCATATTAAGGGTGAATTTGAGTTTAGAATTGAAATTGGGGAAATTGAGACCAATTTGGTAGACATGTGAGGTAGATTTGAGGAAAAATGGGTCTTTAAAAGACAATTTGGGGGTTTTGGTCAAAGATGGCAAAATTGGCCAAATTGGGTCATATGATAGTTGAGGAAAATAAAATTTGGAATATTTGGGAGATTTTGGGAATTTTGGGATTTTTTGGAATTTTTAGAATTTTGGGCTAAGGAGGGGTATTTTGGTGATTTTGGGTAGTTTGGGTGTTTTCAGGGTGTTTGAAATGATTTTTGAACCAACTTGGGTATTTTGGGTAAATTTGGAAATTTTGGCCAGATTTAGGGACCCAAGGGTATCTAGGTAATTTGGGGGAGTTTAGGGGCAAGAAGGCTAGGTTGGGCATTTTGAGAAATTTGAACTGCTAACCACCATCAATAAGCCATGGACCAATGCAAACCCCATTTTGGGTCCTTTATGTACTGGTCTTAGCTAAACTCTAACCAGGGGCATATGGGTTTAGGGGACCACCTACACGAGTATCCCAAGAGTTTCAAGGGATGAAAGCCTAGAAGTTTAGGTTTAAGATTGTGAGTGACTCTGAGTGCAAGTAAGTGCCTTAAGCCCTAAACCAACACCCAAGGTCAACTCTAAGGTCCAGCAGTCCTAAGGGGACTCTCCTTGCTCCCCCATAATGACCCCACCTACTAAGTTCTAGATGTTATGACCAATATGTGTAACTTCAAGTTGAGTAAAGAAGAGTGCAGAATTTCTAATGGTGAGGGTTCCTTGTCTAGTTTTCTCAGAATAGTCAATAGAAAAGTCCTATGGCTAGAACTTAGGCTACTAAATAGGAAAAACTAAACCTCAACCAAAAGTGAGGTCAACAAGCTTCGGTAGCCATGTGAACCTTGTGGCTGTGGTTTCTCCTTTGAGTTCAGGTTAACGGTGAGGTCCTCAAACTTGATCCAATTTCACATAATAACGGTGGGACAACCAATCCTTCAGTCGGGTCTTCAATGATCATAACTTCTTTTCCCTTAGCATAAGTGGGAACAACAGGCTTGGTAGGTGTTGTGGTGGTAGTAGTCTTCAACTTCTTATAAAAAAGGAAGTCCTAGGGGCAGTTCAGTTTAAACTCGACAGACAGTTCCTGAACCTCTGGAGCGGCAACTTTCATCACAATAAATAGGGTTTTCCCGAGAATGACCTTGAGATCTTCAAATCCCGTTTCAAACTTAATGATGGGAGCGACATTGGGGTACTGCGGCACGTCGGCAGGTTGCAGAAAAAGTGAGTGTTGGGAATGCCATTGCAGCAGCTAGAACAAAAAAAAGCTCTAGGGTTAGTTATTTGGCAGATACCTCGTAATTTTAGTGTGAGCACTAAAATTATCAGAGCTTGATCTGTAGATGGGGTAAGTCGTTATTTAATTTGTTGAAATTTTAAAATCTTAGTAAAAGTATTTTGAAAGTAGAAAGATTTAATTAATATAAAAAAAATTAAAGAGCAAGTGCAACACGATCCAATTTAATTTGCAAAATAGCAAATCAAACTAGAAAAGAAAAAAGTGAAGTTCAGGACCCAGTGCGGGACCAACTCTACAACACACAATGCCTAGGTGGAACTAGTCCACCAATACACCTATTGGGGGTCCGACCCCACACAAATATTAAAATTCCTTAATGGACTCCTGAACCTCTTTGCTCAAAGGTGATTAAACAGACGGTCATGAAGTCCGAAGGAGTTAACCGTACTTTCCCAAGACAGAAATAGGTAAAGCATGCCAACAAAAGAAAGGTAATTTGGTCCATAAGGGACATGGACACATTACTAATTTATGAAGATAATATTTTTTGATAAATATGGAGAGAGAAGTTAGTCCCCAGCAGAGTCGCCAGAAGCTGCCGACACAATTTTAGGTGTGGGGTTACCCATTAGAAGTTGTCAGCCGCCGAAATCAAAATCTCGTTGCTCACTTTAGAAGGAAATTTAATTTACATATATAATTTAGATAAATATGAAATCAAACTGACCCCATATCTTTCATAGTTTAAATGAAAGAGCACTATACCTCAAACCCTGTATCTATCCCGAAAGATAAACACAAGACTTGAGGGTGATGCTCAATCAAACAAACTAAGAAATATGTGACATCAGTTTGGTCTGGGATACCGACAAGTTCCCCTATTTAATACGAAGAATTAAATAGGGTTTATATTAAGTTGGGCTAGGAAAAGCTTCTTACAAGGACAACCCCCTATAATTAATTACATCTTAGATAATAGAAGTCACCTAAGAAAACTCTCGATAAGAATCAGGAAATATTATCTTCAAAGTGGTCAAAAGAATAGGAATTTTCAATGAGATGGGACAAAGAGGTGTAGAAGAAGNAGATAGTCACTCGCTTCTCTCTCACAAATATAAAATCAGAAAAGGCTTTAGAGAGGTTATTGTAGAACTCCCTAACTATAGAAATTACAAACAACCACAACAACAGTTTTGCACAAAGCCTACTAATGAAAAACTACAATAAAAATTTCTACAGCACCGCTGGGGCTAATGAATCCTCGCTCCACGATTAACTTCTTAGATACCAAGAATTCATTACAACATTTCTGAGCTTTAGAGCTAACAAATTTCTTCCTATCAAAAGAAGATTTTAATTTACTCCCATTGGTCTTAGGTTCCATAAGATAAGCAAGATATGTAATTTATGATGAAATGAGTTAAAAAATGTGATGAAATTGCACTCAATATGCAAATTATGGGCTTAATCAAGTCTCCCCCTAATGCTTCCTCTCTTCTTCACTATTTTCCAAAATATATAAAAGTTTCCCAGAAGAACAAGGAAATGCAAGGTCAAGAGGTGGAATTTTACCATAGAAAGATGATTTTCACACTACAATGCATCTAAGATGAGTACAAATGTAAAATGAGAGTCCGAAGTTTCACCCTCTAATCTCTAGAGAGGAGTCGGGAGGAGCTCGTTCGTAAATAACTTAAACCGGTGTGGTTCAGGTAGTTTTGTCACCCGGGTAAGAGTGGTACCTAGACACTCTGATAGTGACATTAAGGAACTTAGGTGTAACACTTTGACGCTGGTCTATTGACACCTAGACACTAGTACACTTCTTAAGCCTTTTGTGACATGGGTATTGGGGCATGTGGGCACGACCCAAATTTGGTTCTGGTGATACACCAAAATAATGTGTTATTTTAAGTATATATTTTATGCTTATTTTTGGTGATATTGTACTTTAAGGCTATTTTCATGTTTTTTGTTGCAGGTATATCAATTTTAGACATTCGGAGCAAAAGTAGCAAAAATGATGAAATTGTGAGCCAAAATAGTGAATTTTGTGATTTTGGCGCCTCAAGCGCCAGAACTGGCACATGAAGCGCCATTTTATAGAGATTGTAGCTTGATGCGCCATTTTATAGAGAGTTGTCACCTAAAGCACCAGATTTGGCATTTGAAGCGCCAAAACCCAGAACAACGTGGTCTTAAGCAAGTTGGCGCCTAAAGGGCCTGAACCATGCCTGAGGCACAAGAGATGACTTTAAACAAATTAATTCAGTTCAAAACCAATTTTGGGCAGATTTTAAAGGGTCCCCTTGTTCTAAACACCTCATGGAGTGATTCAATGCATCTAAAAACTTTCAAAGATTCTTTTATTAAGAGATGTCTCTTGTATCAAAATACATATCTTTTGAAGTTTAAAAGGGTTGACTTTTGGATGGAATTTTAAGGGGAGTTTTGAATTCCTTTTGGAGGGAGGCATCCTCTAAAAAAGAGAGGGAAGTCTAGGGCATAGAAGAAGAGGCCTGAAGCAGAGTTCAAAGGTTCAATTGAAGCATGAGAGAGAGTGAAAGTCAAGGTCTTGGAGATTTTCTTCAAGGATTGTAATAGGAGAGGGAAGGAGAGAGATTTCCTCTTCATTGCTATTCTAAGAGAGAATTGAGAGTGCTTGTAAAGACGGAAAGTGTTTGAAGAGAACTTCTAGGTATTTGCTTAGGAAGGATTGTGAGATAAGTTGTGTCTTTTATTTCATTGTTTTTTGTAAACTCATTTTTATATATTAAATCCATATTTTGTTGTTTCCTTCTCATGAATTATGAGTAGTCTTCTTTATCCTTCTCCATAGTTTGAGATATAGTTTTGTGAAGAATTGATTTTTTTATATAGTTTTAGATGTCAATAATTTGTGATGATTCGAATTCTGATTTTCATTTATTTTTCGATCTGGCCAATTGAAATGTTAAAATGTGTTGAGAAACATATGTTCTAAAAAGGCTATGATTTCTACAACATAGTGAGAATCACATTTGATTTCATGGGAGTGGATGTCATCCATGGGGTTGAGTGCAAATAAATAGTGAGATATACTTTATTGGATGAAGAATTTGTGATTTTAGGGTGATAGATTAAAATCCCCAATTTAGTCCAGTTGATTGGAAACTAATGCGAGATTGTTAGCCCTCAGGTGAGGAAGTAGTGAGATCTCTGGAGTGACAACTGATATCCTCCCAGCCTAACCACGAAATTAGGGACCAAACTCTAGATTAGTTAATGTTCTTTATGCGCTTGGAAGAGAGTAAAGAATATGATTGCTTCTATTAGGTAAAAAAGAATTTTTATATATTTTTAAATGATTTTAATTTCTTCACAATCTATATACTCATTGTAAAGGGGAATGATGCTTTCTTGAATTTGAGCTCTTCATCACAAAAAAACTTTGCTTAGTTTTCGTAAGTTTACTTTTAAAAGTTTAGCAATTAGTTTAATTAACTTAGTTCTTTTAACTATATTTTATTTAGCATATATTCAATTGTTTTAGATTAAAATTTCATACTTTAGTTTTGTAGTTTAAATTGTGATTTACATTATAATCAGAAGAATTTATCTATAAGCATTTCCAACTTCCCTGTGGGATCAATATCTAAGACTTCATTATATCCCTTTATTATTTGAGCGATATGTATA
This sequence comes from Phalaenopsis aphrodite, assembly GCA_003013225.1. Lineage (NCBI taxonomy): Eukaryota > Viridiplantae > Streptophyta > Magnoliopsida > Asparagales > Orchidaceae > Phalaenopsis > Phalaenopsis aphrodite. The sequence continues at coordinate 37,341 of NEWO01000098.1, forward strand.
CTTGCGTTATTATTAAGGGATTTGGCAGTTTAAAGATTTGTGAAAGATAAATTTATTTTTACTAAAGTTATTTTTGTTCGGTTTACATTACATATTTATTATTATAACTATTGTGTGTATTTTATATTATTGAAAAATATTTGTAAAAATAACACACAAAAATCGCATCACCTCATCATTTAAATTGAATGTTCTGATCCTCTACAAGTTTTTAATCATAATAATAAACACATAACATTAAAGATAAATGAGGTCAACTCTTTCTCTTTTTCATCACATCTCCCTCCTCCACATCCTCATTTCCAACAAAATGCCCTTTCATTTGATTGTTGGATGCTTATATATTATTTCTTGTGTTGCCACAACTTGCTCGGAAATGCACTATATGTTGTCTGAGATTTCCAGTCCCGTCGAATATTTTAAAGTTTGGGGCCACAAAACCCTTGGGGAAAGGCACGACATCGAACTCCTCTGGGTAAGGTCTATCCTTCAAAATTGATGCATTGCCCTTGGATTGGGCTAAGGCGTCCCGCACTTGTTCAACCATTTGCTTGAACTCCTTTTCTGGCATGACACTTGATGGAGAATCTTTATTCGATTGCTCATCTTTGTTTGTTGAAGTAGCCTCTCTTCTTTCGTCTATGTATGATTTCTGGTTAATTAATTTCTGGAGAAGCTAATTGTGGCACTTGTGATTGCCCATGAATGGTGGTCATGGCGGTCATAGTTGCAGCCATCTCTTCTATTCTTTTCTCCAGTAGACTAACTTGCTCATCCCTGAGGAGGATAACCCTATGCAGCTCATCTATGGCATTTTCTTCGGTGTGACGTTGAGCCTCGCATGCACACATGGTGGCTCTAGTTGTGATCACATGGACATCCATGAAATCCTCCTCAAGGTAATCATTGTAATCAAAATCTTCATTGTCACTATCAACGGAAACTCCGTGCTCTCTAGCTAACTCAGAAATTTTGATCCCGAGTTTCTCAACCTTTTCTTCAATTATCGATTCCTTGATTGCTTTAAGATACGGAGGACCCTGATGGATGTCCTCTACTTGTTCCTCCATCTCGCTGGCTATTGTCGCGACAATGTCAGATATTTCAGATCCTGGTTTCATTTCTTGTCTCGCGGGCTCACTGAACTATATCGGTGCAGCAACCTTGGGTACCCATACCTTTTTCTTTTTCAACGATGATGTCTCAGGATGGAGCATCTTAGTAGAAACATCAGTATGTCGAGGGAAAGTATACTCCCCATGGTGTAGATATGCTATAGTGTCAGGTAAGCGTCTCGGCTTTGCCTTTGGGATTGTAGAAATATCTTCATAACAGGTGGTGGGTAAGATCTTTGGACCCAGTCTCAACTTAATTGATCGACGGTCAGCGGTCCAGGTAGCAATATAATCAATAGTGATCACTGTGGTATCAACTCTGTTCCCTAAACGAAACAAAATGGGGATACGAGTAGGTTGACGCCCTTCAAAATTTCCTTCTTCATGCGATGAGAAATTGCATCTCCCACTCGTTTAAGTAACTCACTAATTGAACATCCTTCTTTGGTAGCAAGCCTTCTAAAAACTACACTAACTTGAGTGATAGGAGTGAACTTCTTCTTCTCCTCACCATGTCCATGAAGTGACGGTAATGCGGCAGCGATCCTTTCAATACTCTCATATCCCTCGATATCTGTCAGAGGATGTAATTTTTGGTAACACTTCTTGAACTTGATGAGGCTCCTCCTCAACGGGTGTCTTCTCAGGAGCCTGGGCTTTGATGGCCCTTTGAACTTTTATGTTACGGTTCCTCCTTTGAGTTTGGGTTAGCGGTACAGTTCTTGAAATTAATCTGATTTCAAACACGGGTGGTGGGACAGTTAATCCCTCAGTTGGATTCTCATCAATCATTACTTCTTTCCCCTTAGCAGCAGCGGGTCTAGCGGGTTTAACGGGTGCCGCGACAGCAGTAGCTTTAGCCTTCTTGCAGGCAAGGAAGTCTTGAAGGCAGTTTAGCTTGAACTTTGCAGACGGCTCCTGCATTTTTGAAGCCGCAATCTTCATTACCACGAACGGGGCTTTCTCGAGGATGACCTCGAGATATTCAAATCCAGCTTTGAATTTGATGGTGGGAGACGTTACGGGCGCTACGGTCCGTTGGCAGGTTGCAGGAAAAGGTTAGCGTTGGGTAAGCCATTGCAGCGGGCTTTAAAACAAAAAGTTTTCAGGGTTAGCTATATGGCCAAAACCTCGTATTTTTTAGTGCAAGCACTGAAAATAGAGGTTGATCTGTAGATCGAGCAGGTCTTAATTTATGGGTATTTTAAAATATTTGTTTAAGAAAAAAATGTTAAATTAACATAAGAAAGTTTCAAAGTGCAAGCAACACAACACGATTTGGTTTAATTTGTGGAATAGCAAATCAAATTTGGAAGGGAGATGTCAAGTATTTTAGGACCTAGTACGAGACCTATTTAGTGGCAGAAAATGCCCAGGTGGAACTAGTCCACCGACACACCTATTAAGGGGTCCGACCCCACATGAAAATTTAAAGATTCCTTAATGGCCTTCTGAACCTCTCTGTTCAAAGATGGTTGAACGGCTCCAAGGAGTTAGTTGTACTTTCCCAAGATAAAAATATGTAAAGTATGACAATGGAAGAAGAGTAATTTTGTCCAAGAGGGACATGGACACATTACCGATGTTTGAAGATAATATTTCTTAATTAGTATGGAGAGAAAAGCTTGTCCCCAGCAGAGTCGCCAAAAGCTGTTGGTGCTATTTTGTGTTGAGGAGCTGCCGGTAAGAAGCTGTCGGTCACCGGAATCAAAATCCCGTAGACTGCTTCGGAAGGACATTTTAATTTACATATATATTTAAGTTTAGAAAAATATATGAAATCAAACTGACCCCATATTTTTCATAGTTTAAATGAAAGAGTACTATACCTCAAATCTTGTATCTATCCCAAAGGATAAACACAAGAGTTGAGGATGAGGCTCTATTGACCTCACTTTTGGTTGAGGTATAGAGACTTCTTTAGTAGCCTAGGTCTAGCCATAGGACTTTCCTACTGACTAGTCTTAGAAAACTAGAAAAGGGGTACCCTCACCATTAAAAATTCCAAACTTTTCCTCACTTAACTTGAAGTTCCACATATTGGTCCTAACCTCCAATATTTAGAAGGTAAGATCATTATGAGGGAGCTCAAGAAGAGTTCCTATAGGATTACTTGACCTTAAGATTGACCCTGAATGTTGATTTGGAGCTAAGGTACACCATACCCTCACCATATCTTCACAATACCCTCACAATACCCTGGATAAGACCAATATATGGGGACCCAAAATGGAGATTTCATTGTTCCATGACTCATTCAAAATGATTCTCTACCCAATTGCACTTGAAATGCCCAACTTGACCTTTTGCCCCTAGGCACCTCCAAATTACCTAACTGCCATTGGGACCCAAATTTGGCCAAAATTCCCAAATTTTGCCAAAATACCCAAAACTGATCAAAACTCATTCCAAAAAATTTGAATACATCCAAATTTGCCAAAACTGACAAAAATTTCCAAAAATGGCTAAATTACCAAAATGCCCCTTCATGGCCCAAAAATCCAAAAATTCCAAAAANGTTCAAATTTGGAACATTTTATTGTAGAATCCAAAAGAGGAAGAACTAGGGGATGTCATGGATCTAGAGGGGAACCTCAGTGACTTCCCAAGCTATCCTAATGTTTAGCTTCATTACTTAGGAAAAATATTTAGGTGTTTCATCCTGCCAATTTTATTAGTTAAGGCTTACATTCGCGTGAGACTATCACACAAATAACCTGGAAGATGTAAGGATTTAGGTCGTGATAAATGACAACCTCAGAATCCTAAGATGTGTTAGAGCTTATATTGTATAGCAAGTATATGCAAAGGCCTAAAGATAAGGTGAGGATTTGCGTTGCATAAGCAAGTAACCTCGAAGTCCTATGGCTTTGTTGTTTATATCTAAGGAAGGAAGATTGATTAAGCTGGGGAAGACAAGTTTTCCTGTTGAAGATGGCCATTCTGCCCACCGTGCTAGCTCCAAGCTCCTCGCCATGACGATTTGAGTTTTCTAGTGTGTCAAGTTATAATGTCAAATCAGGTGGCCTTACGGTTGAAGTTCTTTAAATTTTATGGGGCATGTTAAGGTTGATTATAGCAACACCGGTTAGAATCCCACGACTCCCTCGTTCCGACACCACTATTTTCTTTTTAATTCACTTAGTCTAAATGAGCTTACTAAACTCAACTTAATGAGTTCCATAATTTTATTTAGACCGTGAGAAGCCTCGTTAACAATCGTAGGTTACCTCCTCCGAGGGATTCCCGATCATCCGATAGAGATGTCTTAATTTAGTTGAAATTGTAGTTTTGTGTGATGTTTGTGATTAAATTTTGAGTTGTTTTATATTTTGAATGTTGTGGGGTGAATTTTATCTTGGTTGTTTTTAGTTTTGGTTTTGTGGCTATCTTGATAATTTTAGTTCTCCATACAAATTTGTATAAGCACAAACGTATAGCACAAAAGTACAAGAAAGACAACGCTGAAAACTGTAAAAGCGTACCTTGCGAGTCTTCTCGTTTCACCACCTGAAATTTAAAATGCATGTCAGGGAAATTCATATGAGACAGGGAAGTAAAATTTTGGTAGTTTTCCTAACCCTATTTCATATCTTGGTGGGTCCTTAAAAGTTTAATTAAGGATGATTTCTTCAAGCGAAACATATTAAGTTTAGTAGATCTTCAAGATATCCAACAGATCTAGAGAAAGAAGCAGGCCTGTGCTACTCTCTCGCTGCTTGGTGGAAAATCCTGAGTTCTTTTAAACTTATTATGTTACTGAATAAGTCATCCTGTAAATACCGCTAATGCTCAGTGAACATTGATGTCTCAATTATCCCTAAGAATAGAGTAATTATCAGTTGTGATTCAATTTAAGAATTATGTGGGTGAAGACCCTTTAAAAGAGGCAAGTTAGTGTTGTTGGAACACTTAGCCAAATTTTAATCCTAATTGGGCTTGTAGTGTTTGAAAGATGTTTTAATTTTCAACGATATTTACTTATCTAATCNAAAATATTTTCAATTTCATTTTGTCCAACTACACCATGGTCTAATTTGATCAATTTGACCATCTTTGACCAAAACCCCCAATTTGGCCCTTAAAGGCTTAATCCAAAACCTTTTTAACCCAAAATCAATCAATTTGACTCCAATTGACCCCAAATTTGATCCTAAACTTAAATTAACATTTTATTTGATCAAAATATTTTAAAATTAACTATGATTGACCCCTGAAATGAGCTTAATTTTGATTTAGGCAAAATCTCAATTTTGACTAAATAACCAAATCACATCAATTGGACTCACAACCATGCCAATTGGCTCAAATAAATTTTGTATTTGCTACATAGCAATACTTTACATCAAATTTGACCATAAATTTGTATTGGTGAAACTTTTCTACCATTCAATTTGGTCCAAAATCCAAAACCCTAATTTAGCCTCAATATTGACTAACACCCAAATCTCAACAATTGTATGCCTTAAACCTCAAATTGGCATCCAATTTTTGTTGAAAATCCTTTGTGAGGTTATTTGTGACCAAACACAACATTCAATTTGAGCTTAGTCCAAAGCTAGCTCAAGTTTGACCCAAATTAGCCCCATATGCCTAATTTGGGTCTAAATCCAAATTTCATTAAAATCCACTAAATTCACTACCAAATTGATTTCAAAATGACTTTCATCCTTCATGAAAGTTGTTCATCATGATGTTTTATACCAAACACAATAATCAATTTGGACTTAGCCCATGGCTAGCCCAAGTTTGACCCAAACTTAGCCCAACATGCTAAAATGGGTCAAAAATCACAAAATCCACAAAATTGGTTAACCAATTGACCTCAAAATGACTTTCGTCCTTCATGAAAGTTGTTCCTCATGATCTCCTATACCAAATACAATATTAAATTGAGCCAACTGACATGGCTAAACAAACCTAAACCCATTTTTGGTAATATTAGCCCATGACCAAAATATAATGAAAATCAAACTTGGTATTTCCAATCAAGCTTAACCTTAGCTAAACTCTAGACCTTAGAGTTAAGTTAAGTTAACCATGGGTTATCCATGATATTTATACCTTAGGTAAGTATTTTTTTTTAACCTAAAAGGATAAGTTTCATGCAAAACCAAATTACTCACCAACACTTTGCAATTTCCTATGGTGTCATTTTTCTTGCTCATCATGAGCTTTAGACTTCATTTCCAAGCATCCCAACTGATCTAGCTCTATAAAAAAGCCATGGCCATGGCTACGGAAGAGGAGGGAGCTCACGGCCAAACAAGGAAGAGCCACCATAGATTAGCAAAACCTCCTCCAAAATATCCAAAATTCTTCTCCAAGCACAGAGAAGAAAGGCTCCACCATTAATTGCCCTCAAAGCCTCCTCTGTGAGTTCAATTTTGAGCTCAAAATCAGGGCACTGCTCCAAACTCCACCAAAATCAAATTAACCTTGCACACACCTTCACAAGGCCTAAAGAAGAAGCTTCCCCATCAAAGCCCCCTCCCCCAAGCCCTCATTTGTTGTGGAGGATAAGGCCGAACCCCATTTTTGGGATTTCTTAACAAAACTCAAATGAACTCCAATTGGTGCTTAGAGAAGCTTCGTTGGACCTCAANTAGGGGTATTAAATTGATGAGTTATTAACACCCAAAATCATACCCCTAAGTCCTAGGTTCATTTTATTTTAATAAACTCCCAAATTTTAATAATTTAAAATTTTATTAACTTATCTTTTTCAATTAAGAAAGTGAGATTGATTTCTACCAATTAACCCCTTGTGTTTAAAACATCAAATAAATTGATTAAGATCAGAGGTTACCCATTTCCCTTCTTAAATTAAGCCTAAATGTTAATTAAGGTTAATCTTCCAAAATTACACATTTGCCCCTAAGGCTCTATCACTTCATAATTTCTCAAATTCAATTCAAATGACTTTGAAATTTTTATCCTACCTCATTAATGCCTCAATTAAGACATCAGAGAAGAAAAGTAATTTTTCAAAATTTAATTTAATTTATAAAATAATTTTCATGCAAAATAAGAATTTTTCAAAGAAAATTCCTAAATTGACCAAAGTGACTCCTAATACCTTGAAATTTTTATTGGAGACAAACCTAAATTGGAGAAATCTTTGGACCATATTTCATGATTTTTTGAATTTTTATATGAATTTTAAGAATTATTTTAAGTTCTAAAGGTATTTATTAAATATAAAATATTTTAAATGGAGAAAATTAAGTTTTGTATTTTTGAAAGTCTCCCTAAAGTCAGAGCACTTAGAGGAGAAGAATTTATTTTTTTCTAAATTTTACTTGATTTATTGGTATTATTTTTAATGAGAACTCATTTTTAACTTTTAAAAATTAGTTTTAAGCTTTTAAAATTCAATATATTTATTTAGAAAATCAGGAAAAATATTCTAATTATTCCTAAGTGCTTAAAAAATAATTTATAACATTTCCTTGAATTTTATTATTTTTGTAATTTTTAGGGATTTTTAATTATTTAAATATTTAAAATATGTTAAAAATTAAGTTTTTATTTTAAAGATCATTTTAATTTTAGAAAATACCGTTGATCACATAGGACTCAAAAAACTAAGTTTCACAATTTTTGAGTTGTATTTAGATTTTTAAAAATCATTTTGGTGCCAAAAATGTTATTTATCTTTAGAAATCAACTTAAGTTACAAAATAAACTCAAAATATTTTGAAATTTTTATGGTGAGTTCTCTAGATCAGGAACCATAGTGGAGATAAAAAATCAAGTCATTTAAATGTTTATATTTTTCAAAATTAATTATCTCAATGACTTAGGGTTTGTAAAAATTAGGTATATTTTAAGTGACTTGACCCATAAAATTATTTCCAAAAGCTACTCTGATCATGGTGGACCTTCCAAAATTTTCTTAGATTTTTCTAATCAATATGACAATTTACATGATTATTTTAAATAAATGATGTGCAAAAACTTTAAAAATAAGGATCTCTCTATAGGGACTTCCTTTGACCTTAGAAAAATCAGAGCATATTTCTTATGACAGAGGCTACAACATGTCAAAATTTTAAGCCAAGGTGATGTGTCAACATGCCTGGAGAATCAAATGATTCAAAATAGTGTTTAATTAATTAAAAATAAAATATGCACCAAATGGACTTCAAATTTATTCCACATTATTTTCCTCTATTCACTGATCAAGAAGGTATTTTTATTTTATTTTTGTGATTTTTTAACACAAAGTTATGAATTTTATAAGTTTGGGGTATTTAAATAAATAGGAAAAAGACCTATTTATCTATTTAAACCGCGCGTGCTGACTAGATTATAGGCAGCTCCGAAGGTATGTGTGGCACACTTTTGTTGGATGTTGCCATCCACATAGCTGCTTACTTGGCCCGCGGTTTATGTCTCGAAGCGCCGTCCGACTCGATCTACTCCGTCCATTTGATACATGCTTGATCAAACGACTCCCCGTCATCGTCCCCGATAGAATGATCCCGTGACCGTCCACACTAAAACCCCAAAATCTCAGCCTAGACTCAACCAAATCACTTCGGGTTTGATCCTATGGACTCGTCTAAGTGAGACGAACACATCCATATGGTAATCAAGCAATCAAATTAACTCTAAGCAAACAGTGAATCAAAATATGCTCGAGAGGAGGTGAGGTTTTATACCTTTGCTCTGAGAAGTAAAGCTTCAATAAGAGGGTCTTAGCATGTTCGTTGCGGTCCAATGAGACTAGGGATTGAGTCCCTGGTCTTGGTATAAAGCATAGGTGTGGATTCGAACAAGCTCAAATTTGGGTGTTGGTCTAGAGCTATGGTAGAGGCTCTGTGGAAGGGTGATTTGATGGGGCTTTATCTTCTTTCACTAATTTGGTTTTGGTGGACTGTGGAGGTGTATTAGGTTCTGTCCTAGTTTTCGGCAAGGTTTCAAGCTTAAAATTGAGCTCCGGTAGTGGGAATTGGTGGGGAAAATAGTTGGAATGCACTGATGTAATCTTAGGGAAGCTCTGTGAGAAGTTTGGAGAGGCCTCTCTAAAGAAATTTCAGCATACCTCTCATGGTCGTGGATGTGAGTTTTTATAATAATAGCCATGGGGTGGCTCTCAGGGCATAAGTTTTGGTGCATTGTGGTGCTTAGGTGGAGGGCAGAGGAGCTCTACAACTCAATTTGGATGAGTTGGTCTCTAGGCTTGATTTGGGTGAAGTCGGTGGCTCTAGGTTTTGAGCTTTTCTTGCCACTAGGCTGGCCGGCCAGCCACAAGGAGGTGGCTAGGAGCTCAAGGAACCCAGGGGAATATGTCACAGCAATTTAGTGCAATAATACCTAATTTTGGTACGGATATCTTAAGCACATGAATTTTTGGAAATAATATCCCTTGATTTGGGGGACCTTTAGTCCATGGCTTAATATAGGTGGTTTCATGGTGTTTGAACTGGTCACTAAGTCCAACTAATGGTTGTGGTGGAGTTAATTTGATGACTTTAGGGTGGTTAGATCACATTTAGTGCGTGGGTCCAAGTGGGTGCAAATGACCAAATCTTGGGTTTGGTCTAGGCTAGCCATGTCAATTAGCCCAAATAAATGTTGAATTGGGTGTATATGATCATAAGGAACAACTTTTGTGAAGGTTGGAAATGGTTTTGACCTCAATTGAGAGGTAAATTTGAGGGAATTTTGAATTTTAGTCAATTTGGTCATGTTGGGCTAGGCTTGGGCCTAGCTTGGGTTAGCCTTGGGCTAAGTCCAAATTGATTGATGTAAATGGTCAATGGGGACCCTATGAAGAGTTTTCAACATGAATTGGATGCCCATTTGGGGGTTAAGACAATCAATTGGGTGAAGTTTGGGGACTTAGCCAATTTGGGGCTAAGTTTGGGAATTTTGGATTTAGGCCAAAATCAAATAGATTTGAGGTTTCACCAAGGCCAATTGATGGTTTATTTTGATGTGTAGTAATGTTATGAAGATTTCTCAACATTAATTGGGGCCAATTAACTAGGATATGAGTTCAATTTGGTGAGATTAGGTCAAATGGTCAAACTTCGGGTTTTGACCTAAATCAAAATTGGGCTCAAATCATGGGCCAATTAAGCTTGGATTTGGTTTATCTTGGCCATATAAAAAGTTAACTTGAGTTTAGGATTGGAACTGGGGTCAAATTGAGATCAAATTGATGGACATTTGAGTTGAATTTGAGGAAATTTGGGTCCGTAAAGGCATGTTTGGGGGTTTTTGTTAAAGATGGTCAAATTGACCAAATTGGGTCATGTGATAGTTACAAAAAATGAAATTGGGAAGATTTTGAATTTATTGAGATTTTTTGGGAATTTTTGGAATTTTTAGAATTTTGGACTATGGAGGGGCATTTGGTAATTTGGGGGTGTTTAAGGGAAAAATGCCAAGATGGGTATTTTTTATTAGATTAGGTAACTAATCACCATAAATGAGTCATGGACCAAAGGAAATCCCATTTTGGGTCCACTATGTACTGGTTTTAGTTAAATCATAGCCTTGAGGCTGGTAGGTTTAGGGGACTATCTGCATGAGTATCCCAAAAAGATCGAGAAACCTAGGTCAGACATTTTAGTTTAGGGTTGTGAGTGATTGTGCGTGTAGATGAGTGTAGATGAGTGCAGTGAGTGCCTTAGCTCCAGACCAACAACCAGGGTCAACCCTAAGGTCCAGCAGTCCTAAGGGTGACTCATATTGAGTTTCCCTTATAGTGACCCCACCTACTAAGTGCTAGAGGTTAGGATCAATATGTGGAACTTCAAGTTGAGTAAATAAGATGGTAGAATTTCTAATGGTGAGGGTTCCATGTCTAGTTTTCTAAGAATAGTCAAATATGAAAGTCCTATGGCTAGACCTTAGGCTACTAAAGAGGGAAAACTAAACCTCAACCAAAAGTGAGGTCAACAAGGGAAAACTTCCTCAATTCACCCCCAATGTCCACTGATTTTATCTTAATTCTCCCTAAATTCAGTTCTAAACTAAAATTCATCATGCCTAAGCTTGATTGAAATCAAATTCAAGCGCATTTGACCGACATTTGAATCCACTTTCAACCCAAATAAAAAAGCCCAAATTTGACCCAAAACCAAAATATCACTCAATTGAACCCCTAAATTTATCCAATTGCCCCAATTTTGTATCATAAATTCTTTAAAACATTTTCACACATCAAATTGAACCTTAAATTGGCTTTTGTCAAGCCTTAATTTTACTCCAAATCAACTTGGACCAAACCCCCAATTTTCCCCAAATTGAGCATGTCCCAAAATTCAACCAAATTGAACCTCATAACTGGAAAATTTCCACTCAATATCTATCCAAAACTCTTCATGACAATCCATAGGACCAATCTAAATCATCAATTGGGCCCTAGACAAACTCTAGCCTAACTCAAACCTAAGTCTAACCCAAATGCCCAAAATTGATCAAATGTCCAAATTCCTTCATATTGAACCTCCAAATCAACTAAAAATCACTCCAAAGCTTTTCTAAACTCCTTGTGACAATAATCTACACCATCTTGATCAATCAATTGAGCTCAATTTCATGGCTAGCCCAATCCAAATCCAACTCCAAGCCAATTTGACCCAAATTGAACCAATGACCTAAATGTAACCAAACTTAGCCAAAGTGGTCAAGCCATGACCATTACAGTCACCTTCTGGACCCTAGTGACCAGGATAAACCCATCTAGCCCACGATATGTGAACCATGGACCAAAGGTCCCCTAAATTAAGAGATTCCTTTCCTAAAATACTTAAATCAAGGAGATCTTTACCAAAACCCATCACCAACCCAAAATAATTATTGTGACAAATTGCCCTGATGTTTCATAGCCACCTAAGCACCTTCCCTACATTAGCTAGCCTCCCTAGTCATCAGAGGAGCCAAAACCAAGAGCCCCCATTCTTTAATCAAAACTCAATTTCACTCATCCAAGCTTGTCAACCTTGATTAGTCTTTGGCACTTTGCACCCCTCCACATATGCTATTGATTGCACCCGTTAGTTGGCCTTGAGCTCCACCCCAGGCCCTTCTATTTAAACCACCTCCTCCATGGCCAAATTGTGTACTAACCAATTTCCTTGGGGAGACTCTTTCCAATTGCTTCCAGGCACCCTCCAAGAATTCCTAAGCTCAATTCCACTGTTTTCCCCCTCTGGATTTCCTGTGAAGCTCAATTTTGAGTTCAAAATTCAGAGAAAACCAGGAAATATTTCCCCATACCTCCACAGTCCACCAAAGCTTAATTAATCTTGCACATACCATCCCCTGAGTGAGAGGAGTTGATTCCTCACAAAAGCCCCATCATAGAGAGCCTCTAACTTAGCTCTAGACCAACACCTAAAATCAGCATTAGTATAAATTGTACCTAGGCAATTCACCACAAACTAGGACTTCATTTGGAGGTTCGTTGGACTCATTCAAAGCTACTACAATCATCTGATTGAGCCTTTCTTTCTCAGACAAAGGTATTGAACCTTAACCTTAAACTAAGCTTAATTTCATTCTCAATACATATTTACTATATTTCATGCTTGATCAACCGTATAGATAAGTTTGTATTGAGTAGATGAAGGTGTAGGAATAAACCTGAAGTGATTTGGTTGAGTCTAGCTTTAGATCTTAACGTTTTAGTGTTGACGGCTTACGGGTTAGGTCATTTGGGGACGATGAACGAATGTCGTCCGATCGTGTGTGTATTGGGTGGACATATGAGATCACATTGGATGAGTGGATGGTGTTAAAAGGTGGGATGACAAGGCAGTGGCGTGACATGCGGCGTCGAATAGCAGAGCGAACTGAGGAGAATAACTTTGCATAGAAAAATCATAAAAATAAATTAAAAATACACTCTTGCTTAGTAAACAGAGGAGAATAACATGGAAAAAAATAAAAATTATTTGTTGACTCTTTGATTTTTAATTAACAAAATTCTCTCTATGTTATTTTAATTTATTATGACTAAGCATTGGTCACCATAACTTGAAATTTTTAAGGTTTGTTCCTCATGATAGAGGGGATGTTCTCTGATTTTTCCAAGGTCAGAGGGTATCTCTATGCTCCCAACCCTAATTTTCAAGCTAAGATGGCTATTTTGTCTTAATTTAATATAAAAAAATGAAATATCACTAAGAAAATTATGGGATAAATTTTAGAAGGTTTCTTGTGGTCAGTGGAGCTTATGAGAAATGATATGATTGTTTTATTAATTTTGTACATTGTTATATTTAATTAAGTGTGTATATCTTGTATTAATTTATGTAAATTAAATATTAATCTAAAATTAACAAAATCAATTTACATTATGTGTAAAAATCATATTAACCCACTGTAAAAATTTAAAAATTATTTGATTAAGTTTAAGCACTAAAGTTGATCTTTTAGGAAACATTGTATTTTTGCACAAAAAATTATATTAAATTAAATACACTTAGAAAAATTATGAAAAGTGATTTTCTAAGTTCCTTGTGATTAGGAGCACTTAGGAAAAATTAAAGTTATTTTTGATAAAATACTTGATTTTTTTGTTATATTTTAAATTAAAATAATTAAAAATTACAAAAATATAAAAATATTTGAAAATGTTCATAATGGTTCCCTGATCAATTGAGACTCATTAAAATATTTTTCCTAATTTTTCTAAGTTAAAAATAAATTTCTAAAGGCTTAAAATGCATTTTTCCTATTTTTCTTATTAAAATAATTATAATAAAAAAAATAAAGATCATAAAAAAATAAAATTTGTTTCTCTGATTTCTCTAAACTTAGGAAAGTTTAATAAAAATATAAAATATTTTTTGTAGATAAAACATATTTTCAATTGAATTAAATCACTAAAATTATTAAGTAATTATAAAATAATAATTAATAGTCAAAATTTAATTCAAAAAAATCATGGACTTTTGCCTAAGTGTTTCTCTAACCTAAGAGAACCTCTAATATTTTTTCCATAAACCAAAAAACTTTATTTTGATTGATTAAATAAATTAATTTTGAAATTCTTATTTTTTAATTTAGAAATGATTATTTAAATTAAACTAAAATTTGAAAACAACATCTTCTCTTCTGATGCTTTAATTACTCTATGGATAGGGTACTCTAAAAATTTTAAATTCATTTAAATTATGCTTAATAAGTTATGAGGTGGAGAGCCCCAAGGGCAAAATGGTCATTTTTGACTTTTGTGCCTTAATCAAAATTTAGGATTAACCAAAGAGAAAAATGGGTAATTCTGATCCTAATGAATATGTTTGGATGATTGAAACATAATGGGTTAAAAGGTAGAAATCATTTTGTCACCTTTCCATAATAAGAATAAAATTATAATTTTCTAAATCATCAAGACTTGAAAGTTAATCAAAATCAAATGATTCTCAAGTGATGGGCTTAAGTTAGGAGGATGACAGTTCACTTATTTTAAGCCCACAATTTGGATGCTATGATCTTTCAATAAGGATATGTATCACTAAAATTTAAAATATTAGCGTTTGTCACTTTACCCCACTAGATTTGTTATGGGCTTGGTAGTGATCTTGAATTGATATTTACATTCATTTTATGGGATTTAGAAGGATAATATGATTGATGATAAACACCTTTAAGCACTAATATACCAACTTTTGTAGTGGGTTAATGACCTAAACTTGCCTTAGGGGCATTCACTCACATAACTATTATGTGAAATATCAACTAATCAATCGAGTACTCTGTCCTCGGGATAATTAAAATGTCAAGATTCACTATGTAATGGGGTTGTTCTTAATTTGATCTGGATGATTAATATAACAACATGGTAAGTTCAAATGAACTCATATGGTTCAAGGGATCTTTAAAGCAGTTCAAGATCATTCTGTGAACACTTTAAAATCTCTTGGATATTTTGAAGGACAACTTGAACTTGTTGTATTTTGTTCTGAAATCATCCACTAAGATCTTTGGGACTTAATAAGTCATAGTTCAGGGTTTGTTAGACACACCTTCAACTATTTTTTGCAATTTATTTAAATTTTGCAAAATTATATACATGTTGTGAGAACTGACATTTCAAGGGGAATGCCGAGAAGATGACAGGTACCCTTTTACAGTGTTATTTAATTTGTGTTATTTTACTTTTATTGCAAATTATTATAATTGCTTGGTTGTGTACCTTACTTCACTTGTAAAATTAAAAAAATACATTTTTAAAAATTAATCAACATTTTAAAAAATCTAAAACAATATTTTATAAGGTAACCATAAATCCTTTGAAATTTCACTGAGCTTTAAACGTCCTTTTGAATTTACGGGAGTCCCTCGGAGGTGGTAACCCAAGGTTGCTAACGAGATCTCATCGGTTTAAAGTTTCACAACTATGTTCAGCTAAGTAAATTCAAAAGAAAATAGTGATACCGAAATGAGGGAACTGTGGGATCCTAACCAGTGTCACTCTAATCAACTTTAACCCCCCCTGATTGAACTTTTAACCTGTCATTTAAACCTTTAATCCTTTAGATATTAGGACTGCTACTTCATCGAGTAGCTTGGAGCTAGCTTTGTGGGAAGCCTTCTACAGCATGAGGATCTACAACATCATGAGGATCTATAACAGCACATCCTTCCTTAGAAATTAAACAACAAGCCATAGGATTTTGAGGTTGTTTGCCTAGTGTGGCATAAATCCTCAACTCTTTCTTTAGGCCTTTGCATAATCATGTTGTGCAATTTAAGCCCTAGTATGTTTTAGGATTTCAAGGTTGTCGTTCATTATGACCTAAATTCTCACATCATCCAGGCTATTTGTGTGATCGTCTCACACAAATGTAATTCCTAATTAATAAAATTGATAAGATGAAACATTTAAATATTTTCTCCCCTAACACTGAAGCCAAATAGTAGGATAGCTTGGAAACTCACTGAGGTTCTCCTCAGGATCCGTGACATCCCATAACTCTTCTTCTTTTGGATTCCAAAATAAAATGTTCCAAAGTTGAGTAAATCTCACTTCACACCTCTTTGTCAGATCTTTTGAAAATTCCTACCCTTTGAAATTCTTGAAGACAATATCTATTGATTTTTATTGAGAGTTTTCTTAGGTGACTTTGATAGTCTAAGATGTAATTAACTATAGGATCTTGCACTTATATAAAACTTTCAAGAACCCAACTTAATATAAACCCTATTTAATTTTTGTATTAAATAAGGGAACTTATCGGTCAACATAAAAAATGCTTTTTTGCATACTTAAAAGGATGTCATAAATTCTTTAGTTTATTTAATCAAGTCTTACCAGTAAGTAGAGTATTTATTTTTTAGGATAGATGTATTTCTTGTAATATTAGACTCGTTTATTTAAACTACTGAGGATATGAGATCAGTCTGGTCTTATATTTTTAAAATCTAAAATACTACTTTTTCCCAAAATATATATATAAATTAAATCAAACTAGGTGGCGGGATATCCATTCCGGCGACCAAAAATTTCTAATTTGACGACCGACAAGTAAGTATAATTAATCTTAATAAAAATTTTAAGTGGTGGAGATAGAATGCCTAAACCCTATAGTTGGTAAATTTACAAGTATCTCTAAACTAAATAGGGACTCATATTTTCAAACTTCTTCACATTAAATATTTTTAAACTCTAAATGGGTCTCATTTACTAAAATCTTTTCTAAATTGGACTACAACATTTCTAGAACAAAATT
Organism: Phalaenopsis aphrodite; assembly: GCA_003013225.1. Classification (NCBI taxonomy): domain Eukaryota; kingdom Viridiplantae; phylum Streptophyta; class Magnoliopsida; order Asparagales; family Orchidaceae; genus Phalaenopsis; species Phalaenopsis aphrodite. Next base: position 54,154 of record NEWO01000098.1, read on the forward strand.
TTAGAATATCCAAAAGAAACTCATTTGCATAATCTGCTTATTTTGGTTTTAAAAGATTGAAGTGTCACTTCAGGACAAGTAACATTTTAAGTTTGAGGGATTTTGATACACCTAAAATATATAACAATTATATACACATTTTTATACCTATTTTTTAGAATATCAAGCTTTAAAGGAAGGTATATGTGTGTTTTTCTTTCAAGAACAATTAAAGGGATGAAATATGGTGAAATGAGTGAAAACAAATAAAATTTGGAGCAAAAATGAAGAAGGTGTGAAAAGAAACTATGAAACCTAAGCACCCAAGACTGACGCTTAAGTGCCACGAGACACAGAAGGTCGCGCCTAAGCACCTAAGACCTCATGCTGACGCGTCAGGTAATTATGATGAAAATTTAAGGAATTTTGGACGAGTTTTGATAGGGTATTTGAAACAAATCTTGGTACAAATATGGATTACTGTTAATGGACACAAAAATACATTGAAATGGTTCTTAAAAAGAGGCAACTTCTGGAAGATTCATTGAATGATGATACATTTTGAAGAAACACCAAAACACCCTTTGGAAAACAATAAAAAAGAGAACTTGGATTGAATTGATATGTATAAAAGACTTGGGACACTTTTAGAGCATAAAAAGTAAGGAGTTGTAGGATTTTATATAGGGCTTCTTCTAACTTTTCTCATTCCTAGTTAATGAGGAAGTGATTAGATAGTTCTAAGTAATAATGCATTATAGTTTGTTAGTGAGATTGAGAGATTTTAACCGTCTAGGGTAGGGCGACCATACCTAGGGAGGATTGTAAGACAAAGGAAGAGATTTAAAGGAACTTCAAAAGTTTGGTGGAGAGGAATTTGATATAATTTTTTTTATCTTTGTGACAATATTTGGTTTTAATTTAGAGTTCTTATGTTTTTACATGATTTCTACTTTTAAACTTGATTTTTGTTGTGTTTTCTCCATGCTCTGAGTAATTCTCATCATTTTTTTATCTTAAAATGATAAGTAATTAAGTGTTGGATGGAATTTGTGTGAAGTATTGATCTATAATGCTGGAATAAGTTTTGGTGATTTAGTCCTTGTACTTCATTTACTTCTTGATTTGGCCAATTGAGATGTTAAAATTTGATGTGAGAACATGTAAGATCTGTGATCGTATTGTCTTAGTCAACTAATGGTAGAGTTACATGAGATTGTATGGATGAGAATATAATTCATATGGTTGAGTGCAACTAAATAGGGAAATTAACTTTGTAAAGTGTAGAGTTAGAGACTTTAGAGTGATGGACTAAAGACCCCAATTTAGTCTATCATTTTAAGTCTTGATATGAGAGGTTAGCCACCTGGTGGAGGGAGAAGAGGGAACTCTAGAGTGAGAGCTAGTATCTTCCCTGCCTAGCCCATCTTCAAGACTATTCAAAATTTAGATTAGCCAAAATTCTTTATAACATCTCTAGTAAGGGTAAAGAATAATATTGCTCATATTTGGCACAATACAATTTAAATAATCTCACAACAGAATTCCTATACTTGTTACTGATTCATGATAAGGAAAAAGATAATTTATTTGTATTGCATTCATCATACAAAAAACTAGTAAAATTTAATTAGTTGTTTACTATATTTTTAATTATCAAAATTACCAAAAAGAATCAAACTTTCATTCCTACCATAGTATGTATAGTTTGAGTAAAACTCTTTTTCAAAGTAGAGTTTGTTATCTAATTTCTTCTTAAGAGTTTGTAGTTCTCCCTGTGGGTTCAAAATTTCAGGGTTTAATCAAAAAGTCCTATATTATTTGATAATAATACGTATATTTGCATAGTATCCAAATATTTAAATATAATAGTTGAACTCTTACTTGCCTCAGAGTCAAGTATTTGGCACTGTTAGAAAGAAACAAAAATAAACAAAGAATTAAGAATCTAACCACACATACATAGTAGTACTATCGTACCAAATAAGGATCAAGTTTTTGGATTCTGTTGTCGGGGAACTTACATCTAGTTCTTAGCAGTGGAGTCAAAAGCAATAGTATATAAAAGAAATGGGATCAATGAGAAACTAGGGATATTTCTTTTTCTCATTATGGATCATTAGGCTTGTGTCAGTCTCAGGTATAAGTGGCTAGGGCAATGACGATAATGCTAATGTGTGCTAGAACGAGGGATACGACGTGAGATTTAGAATAGTATCTTTTACCCAAAGGACCTTTAATAAAAGGAGAGGATAAGGACTGATGATACTATTTGATGAATCATGATAAGATGATTGCCTCCGATATTCTTAGGCTATTTGTAGTCCTAGCTCGATTAAATTAGTTAACCTATAGACTGCACCACTCTACAAAAATGTTTTAAATGAAAATCCCCTTTACAACAAAAATCTCTTTTACAATATAAAACAATTCCTACATGCATGAAAACTAAATTTAAAAATAAAAATTTATAAAGGTCAATGGTTAATAACTTGGATCATGGTTAGGACTACCCTCCATATATTATCAGGTTGGTAGCTCTTGCTTAAGGTTGGGAAGCTCACAGTTCAGCTTTGAGCTCCCACCTTTACAAATATCTTACATTTAGTTCTGATCTTTTATATGGGACTACAGATGTTCCTTTACTTGCTCGTGTTTTGCTACGACTCATTTTTTTGACCTTTTTAACACTGGATGCTTCCGTTTAACTTCCTGTAATTTATTTGAATTTCCTGCAAATATATTATGCTTTATGATGCTAACATGCAGCAGTAGCAGAGGCCTACGTACACATTTATAATTTTTGCAAAGTAATTTTACTTATTTACCTTACAAAATTTTCTTACCAGCATTCATTTACTTTACCTATATAACTATGCCAAAATTGGAATTTACAAGAAAAAAAAAACATGCTTTCAAAATTAAAACATCTTTTCAAAACAAAACAAAAAGCATAATGCGACCTTTTGAAGTTATGAGAGTCCCTCAGATGAGATAACCTACGGTTACTAACAAGATCTCCTTAGTTTAAATGAGCTTAGCAACTCATTTAGACTACGTAAATTCAAGAGAAAATAGTGGAAATGGAATGAGTGAATCGTGAGATCCCAACTAGTTTCTCTCCAACCAACTTTAACTTCCCCCAAATAAGAAATTTGAACAACAACACCAAAACATTGAAACATATATGTAAAAACCTTTTGAACCTTAGACTTTAGGACTGCTACTTTAAGGAGGAGCTTGGAGCAAGCTGAAGCGAATAGAGGACAACATTCTACAACACCAATCTTTTCCTTAAATTTAAATAACAAGCCATAAGATTTTGAGGTTGTTTGCTTAGTGAAATAAAAATCCTCACATTATCTTAATGCCTTTTCACAATCATGTTGTGTAATTTAAGCCTAATACACCAAAAACATATGTATTTTTTACCCATATTTTATACTCATTTTTTGTGATATTGCACTTTAATGGAATGTATTTTTATATTTTCTCGCAGGTTGTTAAATTTTAGGAATTGAAGCAAAAATGATGAAATTTGGAGCAAAAATGAAGAAGTTAAGAATTTTTTCAATGATGACGGTGCCAAATGCAGCACTGACGGCGCCGTTTGATGGAGAGCAATGAATTAAATTGTGAAACACTAGCGCAGACGGTGCCAATGTCGGTTCAGCCCCTGTTTCTAGAAGATTCGATGAATTTGGATGCTTTTTGAAGAGTTTTTGGAGGAACCTATTGGAGAACCGACTCTATGCTTTATTTGGGGCCAAAATTGATAAAAAAAAGTGACTCTTTTGGATATCTCATTACCCCAATTCAACCTTCTACGCATCACACATTCTTTCATTTTTCATTCTGCAACCATTTAAATTACATTTTCCTTATAATTTAGAGTTTTTTGGTGAGATTAAGTGTGAACTCTTCTTTAAGAGTTTTCGAGAAAGAGAAAATTGAGAGATTTCTTCTTCCTATATTTCTTAGAAGAGGCTACAAGGGATTTGCTTTGAGAAAAAGTTTCAGATAAGTGTTGTTTGTTTATTAGTATTGTATGAACTTTCTTTTATATATGAGATCTTTGTTTTGTTGTTTCTTTCTCATGAAGTCTGAGTAGTATACGTTATCTTTCTCCCTACTCTCAGATATGGTGAAATGAGAGATAATATGGATGTGTCAACATTAAAATCTAAAATAAATTGTGATGATTTTTCACTCCAAACTTAATTTACTTTTGAATCTGGTCAATTGAATTTTTAAAATATGTTGTGAAATATATGATCCCGGAAACGGAGTATGAGTTCTATAACAGAGTGAGGATCACATTTGATTCCATGAAAGAGAATTTTGTTCATGGAATTAAGTGCAAATAAATAGGGAAATATACTTTGTTGGGTGTAGAATTGGAGAATCTTTAAGGTGACCGACTAAAAACCCCAATTCGGACTTAGTGTTTAAAATCTAAAATGAAAGTTAGCCTTTAGGTGAAGGGAAGGGGGAGTTCTGGAGTGGGAGCCAGTATCCTCCTAGCCTAAAGACGGATTTAGGGACTAAACCTGGGATTAACCAATGATTTTCTATAGCATTGTATGAGGGTAGAGAATTAAAACTACTTCTATTTGGCACAATACATATTTGAACCATTTATCTCATCTCATTTCACCAAAATCTCATTGTAGTGGGAAAAATGTTTTTTCATATATGAAATCTTCATCACATAAACATAGTTTAATAGTTTAGTAGTTACTTTTTAAACTTTGTATTTCAATTTTGTTATTAGTTAAATAACTTTGTTCTAATAATAACTCAACATTCAAAATTAGTGATAACAATTTTGTTTTGACTTTCTATGAATTTCCTAGTAAATTTATCATTTCAAATTTAAACCTTCCCAGTGGGATCGATATTTGGGGCTTAAATAGAAAGTCCTTTATTACTTAATAACGATACGTATACTTGCATAGAATCCCAACATTAATTGCTTAAATTTCTAATTCATAAAATATTGCATCAAGTTTTCGGCACCGTTGTATAGCGGAGTCAACTATACAAATTTTACACAACTATATCACTTGAGATCAAGTTTTTGACGTCGTTGTCGGTGAAGGTAACGGTAAATTATATAGATTTGGTAAATTAGGAAATTTAGAGATAATTATATATATAATTTTAAAAAAAGTTAAAAAAAATAAAAAATCCAAAAGGAAAATATATTTTCATTTCAGAGTTATTTTTAATAAATTGTTCTTTGCGTATTATATTTGCTTATGTGAAATATTGGATCTGAAGGTTTAGTACCTTACGATTTAGAATTAGAGCCTGTTATTAGAAAAATTCAAAAACAACAAAAAGAAATTAAAAATTTAAATGAAATGGAGAATAACTTAAATAATCAAATAAACGAAATTTGACAAAGACCTTTAAAAGATTATGTTAATCCGACAGTAGATGAACTTCACTTAACTATTCAAAATCCTGATGTTGCTGCTAATTCATTTGAGTTTAAACTTGCCATTATCCAAATGGTAGAAAATTATCAGTTGGAGAAACACCTACTGAAGATCCAAACTTACATCTTCCTAGTTTTCTTGAAATTTATGCTACTTTTAAATATGATGGAGTGTCTAATGATGTTGTTAGGCTTAAACTTTTCCCTTTTTCCTTAAGGGATAAAGCTAAGGCTTGGTTAAATTCATTAGCATTTGGATCTATTAGAACTTGGGGATAACTATCAAAAAAATTCTTAGCTAAATATTTTCCACCTCAAAAACTATTAAGCTTAGAAATGATATTACATCTTTTTGTCAGTTTGAAGGGGAATCAATACATGAAGTTCAAGAAAGATTTAAAGATCTTCTTAGAAAATGTTCACACCATGCTCTATCAGATTGGTTAAAAATTCAAATATTTTATAATGGATTATTAGGATCTCTTAAATCTATTATAGATGTTGTTGTGGGTGGACCACTAATGTCAAAACCTTTTGATGAAGCATATTCTTTAATTGAAGAAATGGCTACTAAAAATTTTCAATGGCCCTCTGAAAGGGTAAATCCTAAGAGAGTAGCTAATATCCATGATTCTGATGCAATTTCTATTTTAGCATCTCAAATTGATGCTATTTCAAAAAATATTTATCAAATAGGAGTGAAATATTCTTAAATACCCCTAGTATTTGAGGACAATTCACTAGGACAGATCATTGATACTTAATCATCTTATGAAACTTTAAATGCTATAAATAATCAAAATAACAATACCTATTCTAACTTTTATAATCCAGGATGGAAAAATCACCCTAATTTTAGTTGAAATAATTATAACAATTCAGTGAATCCGTCTAAAAATTTGAACAATCGAGGAAATCCTATTTATCGACCTTATTATCCTTCTGGATTTAACTCTAATCCTAACCCACAAGTTAAGGAAAATAAGTTGACGATGGAAGAAGTAATGTTAAACATGACAAATCAAATACAGAATCAAGGGGTTGCTATTAGAAGTATTGAAAATAAATTAGGACATATTGCTACTGCACTCAGTAACAGACCTTCTGGAATTCTTTCGAGTACGGTGGAAGTTAATCCAAAAGATAAAAATAGGGAGCAAACTAAAGCTATTCAATTATGAAGTGGAAAAGAAGTTGAAATAAGGACCCAAAGAGAAACTGAAGTTGATGAAGAGAAGGAAGCAATAGAAAGTGACCAAAATGAAAATGAACAAACATAAGGTCCTTTAGGAAAACCATTACCTTCGTTTCCTCAACGACTGAAGTAGAAGAACAAAGATAAACAATTTACAAAATTTTTAGAAATCCTTAAGAAGTTAACAATAACCATTCCTTTTATTGAAGCTTTGGAACAAATGTCATGTTATGTGAAATTTATGAAGGATATACTAAACAAGAAGAGGAAGTTTACAGATCATGAGACTGTTGCACTCAGTGAAGAGTGTGGTTCTATTATTCAGAAAAAGCTTTCTGAAAAATTAAAAGTACCTTGTAATTTTACTATGTCTTGTGTGAAAAGTTTTTTGGAAAAGCTTTATGTGATTTAGGAGGGAGTATCAATCTTATGCCTTTATTGATCTTTAAATGTTTATATTTGAGAGAGATTTCCCCTACTACTATAACTCTTCAGTTAGTTGATCTATCAATAACTTATCCAAAAGGAATTATAGAGGATGTATTAGTAAAAGTGGATAAATTCATTTTCCTTGTAGACTTTATAGTACTGGATATGAAAGAAGATAAAAAAAATCCTATTATTTTGGGGAGACCATTTCATGCAACAAAGAGAGCTATGATAGATGTGCAAAAAAAGGAGAATTAATAATGAGAGTTAATGATCAAGAAGTAACATTTACTATTATAAAAGCTATGAAATATCCAACAATAGAAAAAGATAATGAATGTTTAGGATGGACGTAACTGATTATCTAAGTAATGAGCAATTTAAGAATGAGTTTGAAGACCAATTAAAGCAAGGAGATTTTTTAAAAAACAAGAATGAAATAAAAGAAGAAGATTTGGAATATATTCAAAGCAAATTTGAAACTTTAGACACGTTGGAAAATGATAATAAAAATCTTATTCCTTCAAGTATTAAACCACCTGAACTTGAGAATTGAAAATATTACTTGCCCATTTAAAATATGTGTTTTAGGAGAGTCATCAACATTGCCTGTTATTGTATCTTCTGAATTAACAGAGATTCAAGTACAAAATTTAATAAAGATATTAAAAAGACATAAAAAGGCTTTTGGATTGATTTTAACAAATATTAAAAGAATTAGTTCTTCTATTTGTATGCACAGAATCCTATTAGATGAACAATATGAACCTAAAGCTGATCCTCAGAGGAGATTAAACCCAATAATGAAAGAAGTTCTTAAAAAAGAAATTTTAAAATAGCTAGATGCTAGTATTATATATCATATTTCAGACAGTGCTTTGATAAGTCCAATTCATTGTGTTCCGAAGAAAGGCTGAGTGACCGTTGAAGAAAATGAGAAAAGTAAATTAATACCAATAAGATAAGTTATTGGTTGGTGAATTTGTACTGACTATAGAAAAAAAATCATGGCCACCATAAAAGATCACTTTCCTTTACCTTTTCAAGACCAAATGTTGGATAGATTGGCTTGGAACAAATATTATATCTTTCTAGATGGATATATCGATAATCACTAAATTCCAATTGCTCTAGAGGATCAAGAGAAGACAAAATTTACTAGCTCATATAGAACATTTACTTTTCATAGAATGCCTTTTGGACTATGCAATGCACCTGCAACATTTCAAAGATGTATGATGTCTATCTTTAGCAATTTTATTGAACATGGAATGGAAGTGTTTATGGATGATTTTTTGGTATTTGGAACTTCATTTGAATTATGTTTAAATAATTTAAAAAAAGTTCTAGAAGTATGTGAAAAAATCAACCTAGTATTAAATTGGGAAAAATGTCAATTTATGGCTGCAGGAGGAATTGTACTTGTGGATAAATTTTCTAAAAATGACATGGCAGTAGATCCTAAAAAAATTCAAGTTATTAAAAAATTACCACCTCTGACTAATATTAAAAGGGTAAGAAGCTTTTTAGGACATACTGGTTTCTACAGATGTTACATAAAAAAATTTCTAAAATAACTAAGACAATATGCCAACTTTTAGAAAAGGACACAAAATTTGATTTTAATGAGGAATGCATAAAAGCATTTGAATTATTAAAAGAAAAATTAATCACTGCACCTATAATAGTTCCACCTGATTGGGAGAAACCATTTGAAATAATGTGTGATGCTAGTGATTATGCTATTGATGCTGTGTTAAGATAAAGGCGCAACAAAGTTTTTAAAGTAATATATTATGGCAGTAAAACTCTAAATGATGCTCAAATTAACTACACTGCTATTGAAAGAGAGTTACTCGCTATTGTTTATGTCTTTGATAAACTTAGACCTTACTTAATTAGAACTAAATGTACAGTGCATACAGATCATTATGCTATTAAATACTTGATTCAAAAGAAGGATGATAAACCAAGATTAATTAGATGGATACTTCTATTGCAAGAGTTTGATTTTACCGTAGTTGATATAAAGGGATATGATAATCAAATAGCTGATCGTTTTTCTAGACTAGAAAGAGAAATATTAACTATTTTTGTAAATAAAATTTTAGAGAATTTCCCTGATGAACAATTATATAGTATTGATGAAATGAATGTACATGGTATGCCAATATAATAAATTATATTGTAAGTCATATTTTAGCACCTGATATAAAAAATCCACAATTAAAGAAATTTATAATTGATTCAAAATTCTATTTTTTGGATGACCCGTATCTATATAAACAATGTGAAGATCTAATTATCAGAAGGTGTGTGTCTCATGATGAAACTCAACAGATAATTGAAAGATGTCATGATTCTGAATTTAGAAGAAATTTTGGAACAAATAGAACTGCATATAAGATTTTGCAAGTTGGATTTTATTGGCGTACTCTTTTTAGAGATCTTAATGAATATATTAAAACATGTGATCGATGTCAACGAGTAGGAAATATTTCTAGAAGAAATGAAATGCCTCTAAATTACACATTTGAAGATGAAATTTTTTATGTGTGGGGATTAGATTTTGTGGGACCATTTATGCCTTTATTTATAAATTTATACATATTATTTGTTGTTGATTATATGTCCAAATGGATTAAAGCTATTGTTGTACCTAGATGTGATGCTTGGAGTGTTTCTAAATTTTTAATAAAAAATAATTTTACAAGATATGGAATGCCGAGAGTAATTATTACTGATGGAGGATCTCATTTTAGGAATAAGAGAATAAAAAAATTGATTAAGAAATATGATATTATGCATAGATTCTCTATTGCTTATCTTCCTTAAACTAGCGGTCTAGCAGAGATATCAAATCGTGAAATTAAACGAATGTTAGAAAAAGCTGTAAATCTCTATAAATTGGATTGGACTGCTAGATTAGATACCGTGTTATGGTGACATGATATGGCCATTTAGGAGTTTAATTTTAATTTAAAGGATGTTGGTAAGAAAAGATTATTGCAACTCAATAAACTTGAGAAGATTAGAAGTGAAACATATGATAATGAAAAAATCTATGAAGAGAAAATGAAAATATGGCATGATCGGAAGATTTTTCAAAAGAAGTTTGAACATGGAGTAGAAGTTTTATTATATAATACATGATTGAGATTATTTCTAGGAAAACTGAAATCTAGATGGTTAGGACCATTTAAAGTAATTGAAGTCTATCATTATGGAACTGTTGTTGTTAAAGATCCTAACACCAGAAAGATATTTTAAGTTAATGGACATCAATTGAAATATTATTATGAAGGGCACATACCACAATTTAAGAAAATTTTAATGTTAAGTCAACCAAACTAATCAAATGGTATGCTGGGTTGACGACGTTAAACCAAACGCTTTATGGGAGGCAACCCATATATAAACATTTATATCCATGTATTCTTATTTTGTTTGATAAGTATTTATATATTAGTTGATAATAATCTTAAAAAATTTTATTAATACAAATTTGGTATTAAAGGAAAAATTGGAATCAAATTGATCAAAAACATGAAAGGAAGTAATTTTGGCCTCTGACGCCGATGGCGCTCGCAGACAAACCAAAGCGCCGACAGCTCTAATAGTAGTTTGACAGTTTTGGCTGATTTTGGTGAGATTTTGTTCCGTAATAACCGCCGAGAGGTATTTTTAAAGTCCTAAAAACTGCCTTGGATGAACAAAAACTTCTTATTTTCAAATTCCATGGCCTATAATTCCAAAAATACTTCAAGGTATGGAGTTTTGAATAGAAGAAAGTTTATTAGTTTTGATGCGCTGTTGACCTCATTTTTGGTTGAGGTTTAGTTTTTCCTCTTTAGTAGCCTAGGGTCTAGCCATAGGACTTTTCCTGTTGACTATTCCTAGAAAACTAGACATGGAACCCTCACCATTAGAAATTCTACCCTCTTCTTTACTCAACTTGAAGTTCCACATATTGCTCTCAACCTCTAAATATTTAGTAGGTGGGGTCACTGTGGGGGAAACTCAAGATGAGACCCTTAGGATTG
>NEWO01000098.1:81347-94174 GCA_003013225.1 Phalaenopsis aphrodite
GCGCCAATCACGCAGCGCCACGTGGATAGTTCAACCCGTACGAGGATGACATGGTTAAGTAGGAAAATAGGAGCATTTTCTTATTTATTTAATCCCCAAAACTTCAAAAATACATAACTTTATGTAGAAAAATTCAAAAAATAAAATAAAAATATCCTCTTGCTCAGTAAATGGAGGAAAAAAATGTGGAATAATTTTCATTTCCATTTGATGCATAAAATATTTTTAATTAATTAAATAATATTTAGAATCATTTGATTCTGCATGCATATTGACATATCATCTTGGCTTGAAATTTTGACATATTGTAGCCTCTATAAGGAGAAACATTCTCTGATTTTTCCAAAGTCAGATGAGTATTCTATACAGAGATCTATATTTTTCAAGTTATTTTACATTATTTACGTAAAATAATCATGGAAATTAGCATATTGGTTATTAAATCCTAAGAAAATTCTGGAAGGTTCATCATAGCCAGAGAAACCTTTAGAAATAATTTCATGGGTCAATTCATTTAAAAAGTCCTTAAAATTTTCAAATATTAAATCACTAAGATAATTAATTTTGGAAAATTTAAACATTTAAATGACTTGATTTTGGTTCTCTACTGTGATGCATGATCCAGAGAACTCATCATAAAAATTTTAAAATATTTTGAGTTCATTTGACAACTTAAATTGATTTTTAAAGATAAATACCACTCTTAACACTTAANAATGATTTCACAGCTACAAAAACCTTCCTAAACACCAGGCTAAACCCTCCTAAAATCACCATGACAAGCTATGGACCAATGGATCCCCAAATTAAGGGATTTTACCCATTTTTGGGCCTAACTTGAAATATCTCCAACATCATCACTTACCCTTGGGAGATAATCATCATTAGCCACCCCCTGACCTCCCTGAGCCAAGAAGTGACCAATTCCTGGCCGGCCAACCACCTTGGTGGCGGGAAAATGGCTAAAATCATGGCCAAGATAAGGGATTTTCACCCAATTCAAACCTAAAGGCCAAATCAGCCCAGCTGCTCATTGGAGCTTTTGTGCCCTCCACATAAGCAACCAAATTCACCCCTCAATTGGCCCTGGAAGACAGCCTAGACCATTTTATTTAAACTCCCCCTCCATGGCAAAAGGGGGAGAGCTTGAAATTCTTTGGGGAGACTCTGTAAAACTTCTTCAAGAGCTTACTGGAGACCTCTTGAGCTTAAGCAAACCTTCCTTAGCCACTCAAATCCATTGCCTGAGTTGAATTTTGGAGCTCAATTTTAAGGCCGAAACAGGACATCCTCCAAACCTGCACCAAATTCAAATTTCTTGCACCCACACCATCCCAACATTAAGAGAGGACGATCCCCCATAAAAGCCCCATCAGCCGACCACCCTAAGGTGGACTTTGACCAAACCCCCAAATTGACCTTGATCGAATTTGGGTCTAAGCATTTCACCACAACTAGAGGCTCCATCCCTAGGCTTCTGGCATCCACATAAAGCTTCTACAAGCATCGAATCGAGGCTACCCCTCTTGGACCAAGGTATTTAAAGTTAACCCTAAACCGAGACTCTATTAATTATTCATGCATATACAGTCATATTAATGATTGATCAACCGTATGGATGTGTTCTACTAGTCAATACGAGCATTTTAAAAAAAAGTTTCACTCAATTTCGTTGAGAATCGAGTGAGATATTATCGTTTTAAAATGGACAGTTTTTAGGTCCAGTTCGTTTGGGACGAAGACCTGTGACCGTCAGATCGAGCGTGTATTGATCGGATGGCCCTGATCGCGTCGGACAGACCGCGGTCCGAGAAGGGCGGGAATGAGCTGGCTGGCGGCGCCAATCACGCAGCGCCACGTGGATAGTTCGACCCGTACAAGGATGATATGGATAACTAGGAAAATAGGAGCATTTTCTAATTTATTTAATCCCCAAAACTTCAAAAATACATAACTTTGTGTAGAAAATTCCAAAAAATAAAATAAAAATACCCTCTAGCTCAGTGAATGGAGGAGAATAATGTGGAATAATTTTCATGTCCATTTGATGCATAAAATAATTTAGTTAACTAAAAACTACTTAGAATCACTTGATTCTACATGCATATTGACACATCACCTTGGCTTGAAATTTTGATATATTGTAGCCTCTGTAGGGAGAAACATTCTCTGATTTTTCCAAAGTCAGATGGGGTTTCTATACAGAGATCCATATTTTTCAAGTTATTTCACATTATTTACTTAAGATAATCATGAAAATTAGCATATTGGTTATTAAATCCTAAGAAAATTTTGGAAGGTTCATCATAGCCAGAGAAACCTTTAGAAATAATTTCATGGGTCAATTCATTTAAAAAATCCTTAAATTTTTTAAATACTAAATCACTAAGATAATTAATTTTGGAAAATTTAAACATTTAAATGACTAGATTTTGGTTCTCTACTGTGATGTATGATCCAGAGAACTCATCATAAAAATTTTAAAATATTTTGTGTTTATTTGACAACTTAAATTGATTTTTAAAGATAAATACTACTCTTAAAACTTAAATGATTTTTAAAAATTAAAATGTAACTCAAAAATTTATGAAACTTAGTTTTTTGAGTTCTCTGTGATCATGGATATTTTATAAAAATAAAATAGTATTTAAACTAAAAAACTTAATTTTTGGCCTATTTTAAATATTTAAATAATTAAAAATTCATAAAAATCATAAAAATAATAAAACTCATGGAAATGTTCTAAATTGTTTTCTAATCACTTAGGAACAATTAGAATATTTTTCCTGATTTTCTAAATAAAGATATTAAATTTCAAAGCTTAAGAATAATTTTTAAAAGGCTAAAAATGAGTTTTCACTAAAATAATCCCAATAAATCAAGAAAAAATCATAAAAATATAAAATTTGCTCCTCTGAGTTCTCTGACCTTAGGGAGATTTTTCAAAAATATAAAACTTAATTTTCACCACTTAAAATATTTTATTTTCATTAAATAGCCCAAAACTTAAAATAATTCTATTAAATCACAGAGAATTCAACAAATCATGAAATTTGATCCAAAGGCTTCTATGGTCTTGTTAAGTTCTCTGACCTTCAGTAAAAATGTCAAGGGATTATAATTTATCTTGGTCAAGTTAAGAATTTTCTTTGAAAAATCCTATTTTTGCATTAAAATAATTATATAAATTAAATTAAATTTTAAAAAAGCACATTTTCTCCTCTGATGTCTCAATGGACCCATTAATGAGGTAGGATAAAAATTCAAAGTCATTTGAATTTAATTTGACAAATTATGAAGTGTTAGAGCCTTAAGGGCAAATGTGTAATTTTGGACACCTTGCCTTAATTAACATTTAGGCCTAATTCGAGGAGGGAAAATGGGTAACCTCTGATCTTAATCAATTTATTTGATGTTTGAAACACAAATGGGTCAATTGATAGAAACCAATCTTATTTTCTCAATTAAGACTAATAAATTTCTAAATTATTAAAATTTGGAAGTTTATTAAAATTAAATGATCGTGGACTTAGGGGTATAACTTTTGAAGTCAATAATTAATCAATTTAATACCCCTACCTTGATTTTCAAATAAAATTCAAATCATGAATCATGACCACTTAAAATTTGATCCTTTTCAAAACTAATTAAGACACTCACCTAGGTCTTAAGGGCTTAATGGTGACTTAAGCTAAATCAAAATTGACTAAAAGAGGATTTGAGAAATAAACATAACAAAATCAAACATCCTTGAAACATCATTAAGCCCAATTAGGACTAAAATTTGGCTAAGTGTTCAAATTACAATAACTTGCCCCTTTAAGGGTTTTCACCCACATAATTTTCAAATTAAATGATAAATGATAATTACCCCTTTTTTAGGGATAATTGAGCATCAATGTTCACTGAGTAATAAGGGTAGTTTCAGGATGAACCATTAAGCAACATAATGAGTTTAAATGGACTCGAGACTTTTCACTAGTTGGTGAGAGAGAAGCATGGACCCGCTTCCCCCTCCTAACTTGTTGGATACCTCAGAAGCCTATTAAACTTAATATTTTTCACTTAGTGGAATCATCCTTAATTAAACTTTTAAGGACTCACCATAATATGACATAGGGTTAGGAAAATTTTACCTTTCCTGTTCTTCATAAACTGCCTTAACATGCATTTTAAGTTTCAGGTGGTGGAACGAGAAGACTCGCCAGGTACACTTTTATAGTTTTTCAGCGTTGTTTTTCTTGTACTTTCATACTGTACTTTTATACCTGTAAATTTGCATGCTAAACAACGATCTCACCCTGCATGAAAACTGAAACTATTACGATAGCCACATAACCATACCCAAAACCAAAACTAAAATCAACCAAGATAAAATTCACCGCCACAACATTCAGAATATAAAAAAAACTCAAAATTTAATCACAAACATTACACAAAACTACAATTTCAACTAAATTAAGACATCTCTATTGGATGATCGGGAATTCCTCGGAGGAGGTAACCTACGGTTGCTAACGAGGCTTCCCACGGTTTAAATGAAATTATGGAACTCATTAAGTTGGTTTGATAAGTTCATTTGGACTAAGTGAATCCAATAGAAAATAGTGATGCCGGAACGAAGGAACCGTAGGATCATAACCGGTGTCTCTCTAATCAACTTTAATATGCCCTTATAAAATTTAAAGAACTTCAACCATAGGGCTACGTGATTTGATATTATAACTTGACACACTAGATAATTCAAACTCGTCGCGGCAGGTGCTTGGAGCTAGCATGCTGGGCAGCACGACCATCTTCAACAGCAAAACTTGTCTTCCCCAACTAAACCAATCTTCCTTCCTTAGACTTAAATAACAAATCCATAGGACTTCGAGGTTGCTTGCTTATGCAACCTAAATCCTCACCTTATCTTTAGGCCTTTGTATAACCCTGCTATATAATATAAGCCCTAACTCGTCTTAGGATTCTGAGGTTGTCGTTTGTCACGACCTAAATCCTCACATCTTCCAGGCTATTTGTGTGATCATTTCACACGAATGTAAGCCCTAACTAATAAAGTTGGCAGGATGAAATACCTAAATATTTCTCCTTAAAATTGAAGCCAAACATTAAGATAGCTTGGGAAGTCACCGAGGTTCTCCTCTGGATCCATGACATCCCCTAGTTCTTCCTTCCTTTGGATTCTACAATAAAATATTCCAAATTTGAATTAATCCCCTTTCACACCTCTATGCTTGATTTCATGGAAGAGTCCTACCCTTTGCAATTCCTTGAAGATGATAATTCTTGATTTCTATCGAGAGTCTTCTTAAGTGACTTTGGTCATTTAAGATGTAATTAACTATAAGGGCTTGCCCTTATAGGAAGCATGTCCGAACCCAGCTTAATATAAACCCTATTTAATTCTTTATATTAAATAGGGGAACTTGTCGGCAGATATAAAGGTTTCGCAGACCAAACGGACGTCATACTTTCCTTAGTTTACTTCGAGCGAGCCTCATCCTCAAGTCTTGTGTTTATCCTTCGGGATAGATACAAAATTTGAGGTACAGTGCTCTTTCATTTTAAACTATGAAAATTATGGGGTCAGTTTGATTTCGTACTTCAACGTCCTTCCGAAGCGGGCGACGGGATTTCGATTCCGGTGACAGACAGCTTCTTACGGGCAACCTCACAAACAAACCATCCCCGAAATAATCGCCGACAGCTTCGTTGGGCCTCTAGTATGCATGATTCTTGTGCTTGTCACCAGGGTATCAGAACCCGCCTTCTAAAAAGTAAACAGGTAGCTCTGATACCATATGTATGAAGTCCTCAATACGATCCAGATACTTGGCAGCAAGTCATTTTCTATTAGGATATAATTTGTTATATATCAATAATCTCATGTTTTGAATATTCATCTACAACATAGATGTAAATTTATACATTTAGAAATCAGTGGCAGAAACCACATAAATCTTATGTATTACAAACATACAAACTAGTCAAGTAGGAGCCGCCAGAACCACACATCAAGGAGTGAGGAACGTCGGCGACGTCGAGCTACTGCAAAGGAATGAGTGGGGAGGAAAAAGAACACATGAATGAGGTGTTCAGCTTGGGGTAGAGTTTATTAGGCCATTAGCATGACATTGTCCGAAGCTATTAAGCAAACTTGGTACTATCAGACAATGTCAATGCAAATACGTCCCAATTCTCAGAACGTCGAAGCCATAAAACAGTGCAACTGCGCTAGATGAAAAATGGACTCAAATACGACGCTAACTTTGCTTGGACACATTTTCTAACCCTAATTCTAATGCTAAAAGACAATTTTCCTATTGTCTTTTTAGTCTCAGAATTTATAAAAGTATCAAAATAGTGTCTGGCTATTTTAAAATTAAGCTCTAACAATCCTCTATGAAGCCTGTTTCGACCACATTTCAGATAATCTGAGATTATTTTTGGCACTTATATAAACTCTCAGACTAAAACAACCCAATGTAAATAATTAGAGATTATTTTGGCACTTCACTCCACATAATACATATATTAATAATCCAAATCAACAATAATTAATTAATCGTACAAAAAAAATTAATTGAGACAACACTAAAGTAACAAAATATATCATAAATTATTTACATGAGGTCATTTTAGTCCTAGCCTATATAAAAGTATCGAATTAATCACCAAACTCTCTAAATTAAGGCTGAAACTAAATTCTCACTTTATAGAATCTGGGACTAAAATGACTGCATACAAAATGTCAAGAGATTATAAATATAATAATAATTCAAATTTGAATTTGATTATTTCTTAAATAAATAAATTTATTTAAAAATATTTGACTAAATTTACTCGGGTCTGCCCCCAGACATCTGCTGCCAAAGGCAAGCAAACATTGTGGCACCCATCCTCACAGGAAGGAAGGACACTTGCTCAATGGCAAGGAAGTAGCTACTATTTAAAATCGTCATTATTGACCTCAAGCTCCGGCGAAAAATAATGAGAAAAAATCTTAAAAAAATGTATTTTTGTGCCCCATTTTTGAAAATTTTTTAGCTTTGTCATTGCCTAAATGTTTTATATAATTAAAAAATATCAGTACTACTAATAACTCGTGACGCGGGTTCTCGAATAGTAGCACATGACGGGAGCTTCTCATCATAAGGCCTAACACATGAGAAATCGGTATTTGTACCTCTGTCTAATACCGATTTCCTTTATATACATTTAAAATTAAAAATTTTAATGATTTATCCTCTCCCAACATAGCCTGAATTGTTTATAATTGTGGAGGTCCAGGGGTTCAGACTTCAATTATTTGAAGAATAATATGACATGCATGTATTGAAAACACTTATTGTTTTTGTTGTTTTTTCATATTTGTGAAGGTCCACTGAATTATTGGTTTGATTCCAATCCTAAGAACTATTCTTTTCTTTCTTTGTAAAGGTAAGATAAAAAGTCAATATGTGTGATTTGAGCAATTGACCGCACAATGAGATGAGAAAATATTACATGCATAAAATGTACGTACCGACGACTGATGAGATTCAAGCACGTGTTGTGCGTTCCTCTCTTAATTGCTGAAAAAAAAACCAAACAACGCTTTCACCTCTGTAATTGTGAAGGTGACCGAGCTTTCCTACCACTCTCTTATTGTTACGTTATAGTCGCGACTAGAGTCGATGGAAAGGCAAAATCGGGATAGCAACATACAAAGACTTCTAAAACTCTTATTTTTTTTTTAATTCGTAGATTTTTTGTTTTTTTTTTTTCTAACAACACGCTAACGTGTAATTCAACTTCAATGAGTCTCATCCGTCGTATGTGTAGACGTTATTTTGTCTATTGGAAGCCTACACCCTCAACCACATTATGCCATGAACAAGTGTGCATCTCGAGACCCCTTCTTCCTCTCCTTGCCATATTCATTGTCTTTTCTCTAAACAATCTGATTAATGTAGGAGATTACACTACTTTGAAGTCTATATAGGGATATTTTCTCTCTAAATCAGAATTCATCAATCAAATCATTATCTTGTTTTACAAAATTAACCAAAATTTTATCTTTCTCTTTTTCTTCCTTCTCTTCTCCACAATGGATGTCGTTAACATCATCACCTTCTTAGGTCTCTTCCTCTCCCTCCTTTTAGCAACCAAACTCTGCTTAAGCAACAAAAGGAGCTTGAAGAAGCATCTCCCTCCAAGTCTTCCTAATTCCTTTCCCATCCTTGGTCATCTCTACCTCCTAAAGAAGCCCCTCCACCAATCCCTAGCCCGTCTCTCTGCCGAGCATGGTCCTATTCTTCTCCTCCGCTTCGGAATCCGACCCGTCCTCGTTGTCTCCTCCGCCTCCCTCGCCGAAGAGTGCTTCACCACCAAGGACGCTACCTTTGCTGATCGCCCTCGATTCCCTTCTGTTTCTGTAATTACCTACAACTACACCAGCCTCCCTTTCGCTGCCTATGGCCCTGACTGGCAAGAGATGCGTCGAATTGCCACCATTGAAGCACTTTCGTGCCATCGTCTCGCCTTCTTTGCTTATGTCCTGGCTGACGAGGCACGGGCCCTCGTCCGACACCTTTTTCGTAACTCTGGGATGGTAGAGCTGAGGCCAAGCTTATTTGGGCTGGCAATGAACGTCATAACGAGAATTATAGCAGGTAATGAGCTTAATGTGAAATTTTTTATCAACTTCTTGGATTATCAGCTGTGTCAATTTTCAGGGAAGAGGTATTATGGAGAGGATGAAGAGAAAGACAACGAGGTATCTAAGTTCAAGGAGGTGATAGAGAAAATCACCTGGCTTTCTGGCATGACCAATGTTGGTGATTTTTTACCAGCAATGATCAGGTGGATTACAAGTCAAGGAGTGAAGAGGAAGATGGTGAGGTATCACAAGTACAGGGATAAGATTATTCAATCACTCATAGAAGAGCGCAGGAGGAAAAAAAGAGAAGAGTATGGGGATAAAAAAGATGGGGAATTGAAGGAGAATAATATGATTAATAAAACGATGATTGATGCTCTGCTCTCTCTGCAGGAGAAGCAACCAAAGCAATACACTGATGTTTTCATTAAGGCGCTTATTTTGGTGAGTTTTCCGTCTTCTTATTTTTCTTTTTTGGCCATTCAGAAATTTTTTAATGCTGAAATATAAATAATAGTAATATATTAAAGCTGATACTTTTTGTTGTGTTGATAAATAATTCCTTTAATCCAATTCTTTGTCATCAAATAAATCCCAATTAATACATACATACTATACAATTTTTATTTATTTATATATCTAGCATCTAAACATTCGTATTTACATGCATATCATACAACTATTCGATGTCAAACAGTTTAACTGTTAGATATATAAATATATAAAAATTGTCGGGTATGCATGCAAATCCCAATTTTATGAGCTCCATTTTAATGTGTTTGTGTTCGGCTCGTTTGTTTAGCGAGCAGAACAAGCTGAACACGAGTCATTCACGAGCAAAGAATCGTTTTTGATAACCCTAATCATGTAGCGATAAGATGTTAAAGATTAGGACAAGATTTTAAAACATCATTTGAATCTAATTTAATAATTTTTATTATATTTTCTTAATTAATACTTTTAATTAATTCTAAACCATTGTAGCCATGTAGACAATTATTATTTTTTTAATACTACAAAACAATTATATATATATAATTGTTTTGTAGTATTTCGAGTCAAAACGAGTCGAATTCGTGTTGTTCCTGTTCGGCTCTTTAACTTAGCGAACGAGAGCTTCTTAATGAGCAAAACACGAACCGTTTTGACTGCCCCATATGCAATGAAATGAAATTCAATCAAAATAAGGAGACACCTTTTAAAATTTATTTATCATATTCCAATGAAAAACCCAACGTAACTGTTGATCTGAACTAAATTATGTGGCTGGGAATTTTTTGAATATTTTATAGCTATTTTATATTATTTTTATTTATTAGGTGCTAAGAAAATAGGGCAACGTTTTCTTCACCAATTTATAAAGTTCAGGCACGCACAAAATAGACCAAGTCAACATTTGAAACTATTAAATAATAAAAGTATATTTGCAATAAATAGATAAATAAATAAATAAATGATTTTAACTCTTAAATTTAACATTTCATTTAATGAGAAGATTCAATTGATCCTCACAAAGAAGTAAATGATTTTAGTTTTTATTTAAAAAAAAAAAAGCTAATTTTTTTCTTGAATATTGACATTACTTTTTATTTATTTTTATTTATTTTTTGTTTTTTTAGAGCTTAATATCTGCAGGCACGGACACGTCCTCAAATACAATTGAATGGTCAATGTCTCTTTTATTAAACAATCCTGATAAACTGGAGAAAGCAAGGCAAGAGATAGACGAGGAAGTAGGACATGACCACCTACTAGATGAATCAGATCTCACCAAACTTCCATATCTTCATTGTATTATAAACGAAACACTTAGATTATATCCTGTTGGACCTCTCCTACCTCACATAGCACGAGAGAATTGTAAAGTCGGAGGCTACGATGTGGACCGAGGCACAATGCTTTTAGTAAATGTTTATGAAATTCACAGAGACCCCATGCTTTGGCTGGAACCTACCAAGTTTGTACCTGAAAGGTTCCAAAACGNCGCCCTCGATTCCCTTCTGTTTCTGTAATTACCTACAACTACACCAGCCTCCCTTTCGCTGCCTATGGCCCTGACTGGCGAGAGATGCGTCGAATTACCACCATTGAAGCACTTTCGTGCCATCGTCTCGCCTTTTTTGCTTATGTCCTGGCTGACGAGGCACGGGCCCTCGTCCGACACCTTTTTCGTAACTATGGGATGGTAGAGCTTAGGCCAAGCTTATTCGGGCTGGCAATGAACGTCATAACGAGGATTATAGCAGGTAATGAGCTTAATGTGAAATCTTTTATCAACTTCCCGGATTATCAGTTTTGTCAATTTTCAGGAAAGAGGTATTATGGAGAGGATGATGGGAAGGACAATGTGGTATATAAGTTCAAGGAGTTGATAGAGAAGATCACCTTGCTTTCTGGCATGACTAATGTCGGCGATTTTTTACCGGCAATGATCATGTGGATTACAAGTCAAAGAGTGAAGAGAAAGATGGTGAGGTATCACAAGTACAGGGATAAGATTATTCAATCACTCATAGAAGAGCGCAGGAGGAAAAAAAGAGAAGAGGATGAGGATAAAAAAGATGGCGAGTTGAAGGAGAAGAATAGGATTAATAAAACGATGATTGATGCTCTGCTCTCTTTGCAGGAGAAGCAACCAAAGCAATATACTGATGTTTTCATTAAAGCGCTTATTTTGGTGAGTTTTTCATCTTACTATTTTTCCTTTTTGGCCATTCGGAAAATTTTTAGTGCTGAAATATATAAAAACTATATATTAAAGCTTATATTTTTTATTGTGTTGATAAATAATTCCTTTAATCCAATTCTTTGTCATCAAATAAATACCAATTAATACAAACATACTAATCAAAACTTTCATATTTACATGCATATCACACAAATATTCAATATCATACATAGATTTACCCCTTAAAAGTGTTATAAAAGTAAATATTAAAGTTTAACTGTTAGATATATGTAACAGTTGATCTATACTAAATTATGTGGCTGGTATTTTTTTGAATACTTTTATAGCTTTTTTATTTTATTTTATTTTTATTTATTACGTGCTTAGTTAGAAAATAATTATTGGTTAAAATAACTTTTAGTTAATAATTTTTTTTTGAATATTTACATAATTTTTTGTATTCTTCTCTTTTTTTAGAGCTTAATATCTGCAGGCACGGACACTTCTTCAAATACAATTGAATGGTCAATGTCTCTTTTATTAAACAATCCAGATAAACTAGAGAAGGCAAGACAAGAGATAGACGAGCAAGTCGGACATGACCACCTCCTAGATGAATCAGATCTCACCAAACTTCCATATCTTCATTGTATTATCAACGAAACACTTCGCTTATACCCAGTTGGGCCTCTCCTACCTCACATAGCAAGAGAGAATTGTAAAGTCGGAGGCTACGATGTGGACCGAGGCACAATGCTTTTAGTAAATGTTTATGAAATTCACAGAGACCCCATGCTTTGGCTGGAACCTACCAAGTTTGTACCTGAAAGGTTCCAAAACGCAGAAGTAGGAAGAAAGTTAATGTCATTTGGATTAGGGAGAAGAAGGTGTCCGGGAGAGGGGCTTGGATTGAAAGAGGTTGGTCTGGTATTAGGAACTCTGATTCAATGCTTCGAGTGGAAGAGGATTGGACCAGAGAAGGTGGACATGACACAAGGATCGGGCATTAGCATGCCAAGAGCAAATCGTCTCAAAGCACTATGCAGCCCACGTGAATACATGATCAACCTACTATCTAAATTATAGATTTTAGATCAAGCTTATAGAGGCAATTATAAGAATGAAATTTATGTTCAATAATTTGTTTTGTGAACACAATGTGTTGTGTAACTCTTGTTTTGATGAGTTTAAGATAATATTTTGTCGTTGTGATTAAGGTGGCCAACGATTTAATTGATTGTTATTTATATCAAGTAAATTGAGATTTTTTTGATAAGGTTAGTACATGCATGCCATCAAAATCATTCATTTATCATGACCATAACTACATGTGAAAAGAATTTGCTCCACACAACTTTGATAAGACCATTGACATGTCCCTTTATCACATGCATCTTTTTTATATTTACTTGTGAGTGTTTGTTGTCTCATAGATTAGATAATTTAAGTCTGTTGTCTACTTTTATATATATATATATATATATATATATATATATATATATATATATATATATA